>JACEVL010000125.1:1458258-1595758 GCA_020284085.1 Aporrectodea caliginosa | reverse complement strand
TTATGCCATAGGAACGGTGAGAACTGTTGGAAATAAAATTTAATGAACATCGCGTTTAATTAGGTCGTGGATACAGTCACGCCCGACGTGATCCTAATACCTGTGACTAGAATCACGCCCGCCACGCTATTGGTCAATGCACGTCACAGGATTTTGTGCACTGAAAGGAGCCAACCGATAAACTCTCCCGAATGCGGTTGTAGATTATTCATCATGTTTTCTAATGACGAAACTAACCCTAACCCTGACCCTAACCGACCCTCACGACGGCTAACCTGACTCTAACCGACCCTCGAGGTGTCCGCCATATCAAATTTCAAGGAAAGTAAGCAAGTTCACATGACATGCTTTGGCCAATAACGCGACGGGCGTGAATGTAGTACTGGGGTTCCGTTAACGCCCGGGGCGTGAACGGATCCACTACGTTTTAATTAACGTGGTCGATCCGTTCATGCCCCGGACGTTAGTGGAACTCTGGCACTACATTCACGCCTGTCACGATTTTGACTGAAGCATGTGGCGTGAACTTGCTAACTTCCGTTCGGGGTTTTGAAATGGCGGACATCGAAGTAGTAAATTTGAAGGTGTCGTGAGGGTCGGATAGGGTCAGGGTTAGAGTTAGTGTCGTCATTAGAAGACCTTCCGCCACATAGGTAATTTTTGCATGCGTTAATATACCGCCGGACGTTTGCGCATCGTTGACAACATAGGCCTAAATCAGGCCCGTCAGCATTTGACCAATTACGTGACGAGCGATGTGATTTTTTGGCTTTGTATTATACCAACGGTGAACGGTGAGAACATGCACAGATAATTCTGTCGACCTTTGTTTCCATAATATATAGTTAAACTCTGGATCCAGGGCACCCATTTCAACTCCGCCACTACCTATAGTGCCAATATCGTCATGTAGTGCCAGTCCAAAACCGGGTGAAAGGAGGAGGGCAGCATCAATGTCCCTGGCGTCCTAAGATGTCGTTTAACACTGGAAAATACTGGCCTAAAATGTATCTACCAGTCAGTAATTCTAAGTTGTGCTTCGACACCTCGAAATAGCTTTTACGTGGACAATATAATTATTTTAAAATAAAAATTGTAGATTAAACCGCACAAAAAAATGATAAGTCAAAGTAGATGCCAACAGCCCAGGTAGCGACAAATGTCGCTAAACAATTAAAGTTAATTAAAAGCTAAACAAAAACAATCGACAATCTTCAGCCAGTTTTCTTATTGCAAGAGAAAGGTTGACGCTGAATAATATTCGCATGCTATCTTTAGATACCCTTAAATCGTTTTTATCCGACTCTATAAATTACAAATTCACCGAATTTATTAATTTAAATCATAGAGTCAATCACTCAAAATCTGTGAGTACATATTATTATGAGGTTAACAGCAGGAATTAACAATTTTTTACAAACGATTTTTACGCATAAAAGATGACACATACGTGAATAAATTAATACTGAAAGCATTTTTACATCTTAAATATTGGCCAAGTTTATGAATGGGTGAATAGTTAAGGTAAGGTTGACACCAACAGCCATGGTAGCCACAAGATATGGAAGCTACTTTCATTTAACTCCATACGGCCCGTACTTTGGTAGTGCCAGTCCAAATCCTTTATAAAGGTGGAGGGCACATCCAATCATCTGTGTTAAGACACAGCGTCTTTAATCAGCAACTAACCAATCGCTTGAATGTATTTATCCGTTATTCAGATTGTGAGCTAATAATAATAATAATAATAATAATAATAATAATAATAATAATAATAATAATAATAATAATAATAATAATAATAATAATAATAATAATAATAATAATAATAATAATAATAATAATAATAATAATAATAACGCTGTACATTTACATGTTATGCAACAATCTTAACTACTAACAGAACAGACAGCCTGCAATACACGGCGCTAATAGCAGCCTACAAAGCAAATCCGCCCTACGGGACTCGAACTCGGTACCTCTCGCTCTCTACGCCAGATGTTATCCAATGCGCTATCGGGCCCCCACTGGTGACTCCTCTAGAGCACCGATATGAGCATGGTTTAGCACTAGATGCTAAGATCAATATTACATTATCCTTGGACACCCTTAAAACGTTTCTAAAAACGCTATAATTATAGCGAATTTCATCGTAAATTATGATAATGTGAAATAAGAGGCGGTAGATTGTACAAGAATGGTTTCCGTGAGACGTTAACGGCATACGATGTCACAAGATGTCGCTTTGTGATTCCGACACTGCCAGTACTTTGATAGTGCCAGTCCGACGGACGGATAAAGAAGGAGGGCGGCGCTGAGCATCTTTGTTATGGCACAGCGTTGAAAATGCAGAAACTTACTAAATTTTAGAATTTAAGAAATCGGATTAGAATGCGGAAGGAAATTTATATAACGCCACTTCAAGAGAAAATTAACCAGGGGCGTTGCATGATGTTAAAGGTAATTAAGAACAGAAATTGGATAATTAAGCAAAACAATGCACAGAAAATAAGAGGAGTCAATAGTGTTGGGCCAACGAATGCAGGAGAAGCCCAACCAACAGAATTCCCATCCATAGCTGACTGTTATCATCAATTTAAGCAACTCGATGAAGCAATGGTCAACTCCGCTACTGTTTGTAGGCTATTCTGACAGTGCCAGTCCCAAGGTTGGATAAAGGAGGAGGGCGACGCTAATGATCTTCCTTATCACACAGCGTCGTTAAGCTGGAAAAAACTACTCGAACTCCGTCACTGTCCTTATAATCTGTCAGTGTAGTTCCACCGTCCATGCAAAGCTGCAAAGGTCAACTCAACGGCTATAGATGGGGATATTATTACTAACAGTAATAATAGTCTCAGGCTAAACACTGCACACCGATATAAATATTATGGTGCATTTTCGACACCTTTAAATCGTGTTGATCCGACATCATATATTTGTCAATTGCGTTCAAACGGTAACTTGACAACGAGCAAAGCTCTTGCTGTCGTTTGCAAACCATAGAGAGGAAAACTTTTCAGACCTTTTCATAGTCAATTGAAGCCATGCGCTCTGCCAATGTCCGTGCTTTGGTAGTGCCATCCCCAAGCCTGAATAAGGGGAGGGCGACTCTAATAAACTTTTTTGTGACAGAACATCGTTAAACGGAGACTAACTATCTACCACTTTAACGGTAGGTTGCAATATGTTTGCTAGCTTTAACACTAGAAGCACCGAAGGGGTCAATCTGACCCCTTTTGGTTTTTAGCGGAACGCACCTCGGCCCCAGATATAGCCAGTGTCCTGTAATTTCATGACTTTTCCTAACTTCGTAGGGTATACCCTCTGCCAAAATTTGAACTCGGGGGGATTCACAATTTCTGAGATTTTTGCTGTTCTACCTTTAAGCACCAAGGGGTCAATCTGACCCCTGTTTCAGTACTTGCATATCAGGCTTACGCATTTCTTGTTTTTTATTCAATAAAATTATATATCAAAGCTCATTACGTAATAAATGTGAGAAGAGAGGAGATCTGGTGAGAGGAGAGGAGATCTGGTGAGAGGATAGGATCAGATCTGGTGAGAGAAGAGGAGATTTGGTGAGAGGAGAGGCGATCTGATGAAAGGAAAGAAGATCTGGTCAGAGGGGAGAAGATCAGATGAGAGGATAGGAGATCTGGTGAGAGGATAGGAGATCTGGCGAGAGAATTAGAGATCTGGCGAGAGGAGATGACATTTGGCGATGTGAAAGAAGATCTGGGGAGAGAAGAGGAGATCTGGCGAGAGGATAGGAGATCTGATGAGAGGATAGGCGATCTGGTGAGAGGAAAGCAGATCTGGTCAGAGAGATTTAGCCAGAGGATAGTAGATCTGGCGAGAGGAGAGGAGATCAAGTGAGAGGATAGGAGATCTGGCGAGAAGGATGATTTGATGAGAGGAGCGGAGATCTGGTTGGAGGAAAGGAGATCTTGTGAGAGGAGATCTGGTGAGAAAAGAACAGATCTGGTGAGAGAAGATCTGGTGAGAGAAGAGGATATCTGGTGAGAGAAGAGGATATCTGGTGAGAGGAGAGGATATTTAGTGGGAGAAAGAAGATGTGGTCAGAGGAGAGATCTAGTGAAAGGATAGGAGATCAGGTGAGAGGGTAGTAGATCTGATGAGAGGAGAGGAGATCAAGTGAGAGGATAGGCGATCTGGCGAGAAGAGGGATGACTTGGTGAGAGGATATCGGGTGAGAGGAGATCTGGTGAGTGGAGAGAGATCTGGTGAGAGCAGAGTAGATCCGGTGAGATGAGAGAGATCCGGTGAGAGAAGACGATATTTGGAAAGAGGAAAGAAGATCTGGTGAGAGGAAGGAATATCTGGTCAGAGGAGAGGAGATCTGGTCAGAGGATAGGAGATCTGGTGATAAGATAGGAAAGTTTTCTGGTGAAAGGAGAGGAGATCTGATGAGAAGATAGAAGATCTGGCGAGAGGAGAGAAGATCTGGTGAGAGGGGAGATCTGGTGAGAGGATAAAAGATTTGGTGAGAAGATAGGGTGAGGTCTGGTGAGAGGATAAGAAATCTGGTGAGAGGATAGAAGATTTGGCGAGAAGATAGGGTGAGATCTGGTGAGAGGATAGGAAATTTGGTGAGAGGATAGGAGATCTGGTGAGTGGATAGTAGATGTAGTGAGAGCGGAGGAGGTCTGGCGAGAGGATAGGAGATCTGGTGAGAGGAGAGGATCTCCTATTATTCCATTCCAACTTACTTATTACACTTGTTTATGCTCATGTAATTTATGTTAATAAAGTTGATAGTCAATTTCATTGAATTTGCAATTGACTTTGCATTATAAATTATTTGGGGTCAAAATGACCCCCTTGGTGCTTCTAGGAAGTTCGATTTCTCGGTACTTCTAGTGTTAAATGCTGACAAACACTGGATAGCAATACAATTCTTATGCTTTGATTAGATACCTTAAATTCGCAGCTTTCTGTCGATATATAAGTGCACTCGTCAATCTTTTGTTAAGTAACTCGTTAGCGCAGGTACTTCTGAAACTCTGAACATGCTGTCATCTGCAAACTCTACAATAGGGTGGAGTGAAAAAAGCAAAAATTCTAGAACCTCAACGTAATAGTGATAACTCGTTGCCTTTTGGTATAGTAAGTTATCATATCAAATATTTCTTTAAAATTCGTTCTCTAAGATTTGCCCCAACGCGTTTTAAAATTTGACAATTTAATAAAAAATGACGAATATATAAAAATTTCAATAAATTTTTAAAATATAATGCGATGATTGTAATAGTGATAACTCGTTTCCCTTTGATGTAGTTAGTTATCAGGCCAAATATTTCTTTAAAATTCGTTCTCTAAGATTTGCCCCAACGCGTTTTAAAATTTAACAATTTTAAAAAAATTGTCGAATTTATACAAATTTCAATAAATTTAAAAAAATTTAATGCGCTAATTGTAATAGTGTTTAAGCATTTAATTATGACGTATTTAATGACCATGCAAATTAAAATTAATAAAATGACTGTATGTCAGCAATATTAAATAAACAATAAACACTAAACATTATAAACAATCCCAACAGTTGTAGACTAGATATGGTTCCCGCGACTTCACTTTTGTCACTAATTACTGAAAAGTGAGTCAATGCTCATTTATTTTATTCTGTTGATTGAACTCCGATTGAAATTCTGCTTTAGTATAAAAAGAAGGTATTAGTTCCGTGATTCCAATCTGGCAAGGATGGAACCATTTTTAGATGTTTGTCCAACCAGAGCAGCAGATGCCTCATCACCAAGTTTGACAGAACGCTCAGCCGATTGTGCGTAGCATGAAACTTCGGGAAAATCGAGTTTTGGCACACACTCACTGGCGACAGATTCTTCAAGGTCAGCTGTGGAAAGTGTGTAAATGACCGATGGTTCTGTTGCTTTTCGTTTTGCCAATCAATCAGATCGATGTAGTCATTTGCAGAAAAGTTAAGTTCTGGAATAGAAAATAATTATTTCAAACAAATACTTTTGATCAGTGCTAAGATTATTTGCTGTGACTTGCAGAAAATCAACTTCAATTTTCTCAAACAAAATAACTGGTAGTTGTTCACAGTACCCTATGCCATGGGCTTTGCCGATTGGCCCTGTAAATGCCCGTGGACGTGCAGTGACACCGTCGAGACGCTCCAATAGATTTAGCATTGGCAATTCATTTGAATGCAATTGGCAGACAAACCACTGTGATAAAGGGTTTATTGTTCTCAATTTTTGGCGAGCCGTAACCAGGTGCCATGTAGCTCTCCAGATGGATAACCACAGCTAATCGAATCCTAACCGACACTTGGAAGCATATCCGTGCTCTAGGACTACGCAGAGTCTTGCGATCGAGAAATGAATGTCAGCAGAAACACAGAATACGTAATCCAGAACTTAACTTTGCTGCAAATGATTACATCGATCTGATTGATTGGCAAAACGTAAAAGTTACAGAACCACCGGTCATTTCCACACTTTCAACAGCTGACCTTGAAGAATTTATCGCCAGTGAGTGTGTGCCAACACTCCACTTTCCCCAATTTCCATGCCACACACAATCGGTTGAGCGCTCTGTCCAACTTGTTGATGAGGCATCTACTGCTGTGGTTGGACAAACATCTAAACATGGTTCCATCCTTGCCAGATCGGAATCACGGAACTAATACCTTCTTTTTATACTAAAGCAGAATTTCAATCGGAGTTCAATCAACAGAATAAAATAAATGAGCATTGACTCACTTTTCAGTAATTAGTGACATATCTAGTCTACAACTGTTGGGATTGTTTATAATGTTTAGTGCTTATTGTTTATTTTAATATTGCTGACATACAGTCATTTTATTAATTTTAATTTGCAAGGTCATTAAATACGTCATAATTAAATGCTTAAACACTATTACAATTAGCGCATTAAATTTATTTTAAATTTATTGAAATTTGTATAAATTCGACAATTTTTGTTAAAATTGTTAAATTTTAAAACGCGTTGGGGCAAATCTTAGAGAACGAATTTTAAAGAAATATTTGGCCTGATAACTAACTACATCAAAGGGAAACGAGTTATCACTATTACAATCAGCGCATTACATTTTAAACATTTATTGAAATTTTTATATATTCGTCATTTTTTTTATTAAATTGTCAAATTTTAAAACGCGTTGGGGCAAATCTTAGAGAACGAATTTTAAAGAAATATTTGACATGATAACTTACTATACCAAAAGGCAACGAGTTATCACTATTACGTTGAGGTTCTAGAATTTTTGCTTTTTTCACTCCACCCTACTCTACAATGTCATGTAGTTGGGAATCTCTTGGTTGGTTTATTGTGTACGCGCGAGCCTGACACTGATGATTGTTGTAGTTATCTGAACCATCTTTGTTAACTCACAAATGATCTGTTCTTACTGACATTTAACGTTGTGAGGACGGCGCAGAGTGCACCTCCGAGCTTTGTAAGGGGAGGGGCATTATCACATGCCAGTTGTAGGCCTATTGTATTGTGAATCCTTGCTAATTTAAATAAGGTCAGCAGTCATGGCAGTCATAAGATGCTGTTTAGCACTGGAAAGAGATGCTAATCTTTTATGCGTTGATTAGACACCTTTAAATCGCGGTGTCTCTGCGAATATATAAGAGCCATTGTCAAAAAATTTCGAGTCGCACTCCTCGAGTTGTTGACGTTATCTGTGGGTACCAGATCAGAACAAGTAATAATAATAACAAGTAAATACTACTACTACGGCTTCTGCTACTGCTACTGCTACTGCTACTGCTACTGCTACTGCTACTGCTGCTGCTGCTGCTGCTGCTGCTACTGCTACTGCTACTGCTACTACTGCTGCTGCTGCTGCTGCTGCTGCTGCTGCTGCTGCTGCTGCTGCTGCTGCTGCTGCTGCTGCTGCTGCTGCTACTACTACTACTACTACTACTACTAATAATAATAATAATAATAATGATAATAATAATAATAATAATAATAATAATAATAATAATAATAATAATAATAATAATAATAATAATGGATAATAATAATGGATAATAATAATAATAATAATAATAATAATAATAATAATAAGAGGGTCAAATATTCCACCATCACCACCACCCACGATTTTGTAGCGGTCGCCTTAGAAACTGCCGGCGCTTGGAGCAAAGAGGGACTGCAGTTCGTTTCTGAGTTGGGAAGACGGACAAGTGACGCAACCCATGATCCAATGGAGTCATCATATCTTTTCCAGCGGATCTCAGTGGCTCTTCAACGGGGGAACGCCATCTGCCTCTCCGGGACACTGCCACCGATCTCTGAACTCTGCTGAAATGACAATAATAATAATAATAATAATAATAATAATAATAATAATAATAATAATAATAATAATAATAATAATAATAATAATAATAATAATAATAATAATAATAATAATAATAATAATAATAATAATAATAATAATAATAATAATAATAATAACAATAAGAGCCTCACAGTCACCGCACGCCTCGGATTGGCTTCATGCTCTCCCGCTCGTTGCACACGGCCTCAGACTGGAGGACGAGGCCGTAAGGGTGGCGGTTGGCCTGAGATTGGGTGTGGCCATTTGCGAGCCACACGTATGCGCATGCGGTACTTCCGTTTCGTCTAGAGGTACACATGGGTTGTCGTGCTCACTGGGGTTCGGCCGACAAGCGAGACACAGCAATATCAATGACCTCATCCATCGTAGCCTCAACAGAGCTGGCATCCCGGCAGTCAAAGAGCCGTCCGGCCTGACCAGATCGGATGGCAAAAGACCGGACGGGCAGACCCTGATACCGTGGAGTGGTGGACGGACCTTACTATGGGATGCGACGGTGGTGGACACGGTGGCGGCCTCATACATTTCGGAGACAGCGGCCGCGGCTGGTGGGGCGGCAGAGATGGCCGCCGCAAGGAAGCACGTCAGGTACTCGGAGCTGGAAAGGAGATACACGTTCGTACCTGTCGCCATAGAAACCTTCGGTCCCTTCAACAGAGAGGGTCTCGACTTCTTATCGGAGACCGGAAGCCGACTATCGAAGACTACCGGTGACACTCGGGAAACAAGCTTCCTCTTCCAAAGCCTATCGGTCATGATCCAACGCTTCAACGCGGTGGCTTTCCAGGGCACCATGTCAAGGCTGCCGGGAGCCTGACAGAGCAGAGGATACTAATAATAATAATAATAATAATAATAATAATAATAATAATAATAATATTTAGATCCAACAGAGGATAATCGAATACTAATAATGATAATAATAATAATAATAATAATAATAATAATAATAATAATAATAATAATAATAATAATAATAATAATAATAATAATAATAATAATAATAATAAATTAAAAAAAAATAATAATAACAATAATAGGATAGATAATAATAATAATGAATGTAATAATATTAATGAATGTGTGTGGATGTATGTATATGTCTACGGTGTAAGTCTTCATTTATATAGCGCCTATAATTTAAGAAACTCACGAAGGTGCTATTGTGTATGCAATAATAATGCGTCTCTATTGTCGGATGTTCTAGACTTAACGCTACCTAATACAACTCAACACTGTGCATAGAACGTTTACCTTTATTAATCATAATACACTAAGCTACAGATTACACAATGCTAGGTGAGCAGCAGCCACACTCGTATATTTAACCGGTCGCTAACTCAGCTCCGCAAAACACTGGTTTTATACCCCGGCAAGATAACCCCTTGCCTGCACACACCACTCAGGCTACCAACTCTGCTTGCCAACCGCTGTCACTGCACACACACCTAGGCTGATACTACACACCTACATACTACACTACATGCCCCCCTAAGTGAATGACCGTGCCGCGGTCATTGATATATATCATAATCATAAACATCATAAAATGACAACTTAGCGTAACTATAACGATGCAGATACAGTAATAAACAAAAAACCACGACATACATATGCTAACCAATACCAAGTCCAACTCATAAAAATGTCAAATAAGCAAAAGCAAGCAAACTATAATAAAATGCAATGTAACTCAAAATCCATTAGTTCAACCAAAACATTAACTAGATAAAGACTGAATATCAACCAACTCAATGCTAGGTGAATACGGAACAGGAGAAGAATCAGCTGATACATCCAAAGCCAAAGGAACAGTGAATTCAGCACTGGATATAAAAAGTTTCACGTAGTAACGCTTATGAATTCCAATTATATGACGCAATCTCCCAGCTGTGGAGCAGGAAATTCTTAATGACTGCGGCAATACAACACGAATCTGCGAATGTTTATGTAACACAGCTACTTGCCAATCAAAGAGTAAACTAGACCATAAACAATGACGCTGAAGACGAACCTGCGATATAGCACTTAAAGCCATGATCTCGTAGTCATTAACAGCAAAGTGAAGTCTATGCCAAGGAAGAACCACCGTGTTAGTTGCGTTTCCGATATGAATAGCCAAAAAAACAGCCTGTGGAGGTAGATGTCCAAAAAAACAGCCTGTGGACTGGTAGATGTCACACAGCACTTGCACCGTTTACGAAAAACCCCAACCAACAAAATGAGAACCAATAAACTAATCACCACAATCTGAAACCACTGAAAATCCGAAAAACCTGTACTAATCGTGGACACAGGAGTCAAAACACTGGATGATGGAGAAAATATCCATACTGACGGAACCGATTGAGCTGGAATCACACGAGGCAACGACAAAACAATAACAGACAACCGATGTACCTTTACCACTAGATAAATTGTTACTATGATAAGTAAACCAATCAAAGCAGAACCCACAGGCAAAATAAAAGACGAATAAGCTACCAATATTGGGCTACCGAAAGTATCAAGTTGATCGCGAATCACCTCGTCTTGAGACTTAAATAAAACCTGACCTGCCTTAACAGATGTCATAGCACTAGAAAAATCCTCTGTTAAACGCTGATCAATCAAATTGTCAGACGAATTTGTACCACTGACGAAAGTAGGTAACAGAAGCGTAAGCTGTTCTGCTAACGTACTATCGGCATGTAAATGATCCCAATCCGATTGAGAAAAGAATTCCTGAATCACAGCCAGATTGAACGTATGAACAACAGTAAATGATTCATTAAAAAGAACGTGCTCAGAATACGATGCAGGAAAAAAATAACCATTAGTCATCAATGTGCATGCATTCGGTATAAGAATGACACAAGAAATACACGCTGAAATAAGTTTAGGCTGAGCCAACGGGCAAATCAACGTAAGATCAGACACACTATTTTCAATGGCCAACGTGTCAGGCAACAAATACACAAACGAAGTAGGACGGTTATTTAGCAGGAGAAATTTGCAAAAGAGTTGAACAGAAGGTATATCATTTTTATACAAAACCAAGATACAAGACTTCGGATCAGTGGTTAACCTAATGTCTTCCTTGAGAATAATACGAAACTCGCCAGCAACTTGTAGTGAAGGAAGATCATTCCAGACCGAAAAAGTCTGGTTATCCGAAGTAACAGCGAAATATCGAGGCATTTGATCAAGAAGAGACGCGTGCTGATTATTAGCCCCAATCGATTTTGGCACAACTGTAACCGTAAACAAATGTAGAGGATAAGGTAAAGTCGTAATCGGAATTTTAAGTGTTATATACAGTATATTGCTTTTGTAGACCGTCAGATGAGTATTAGCTCTATAGAAGTAAGACGGATCCTGAACCAGAAGTCTGACAGGTATTTTCAAGGTCTTCAGATGTCGAGTTAATTGAACTAAGACACGACGAATATCTGATTCGTGTAACAATGTGGCCTCTAGTCTACCAGCCATCAGGGACTCAATGGACAGGAGCAGAGTCTGTAAATCCATCTCAAGACAAGTGAAATTGTATAAAGTTTCAGCCATATAGAATGACAGCTGTAAAGAAGTCCTAAAATCCATTTTAAGAGCACGGGTCATGTCGGACAAAGTTTTATCCTGATCCGCAACCCGGGCACGAATAGAATCTAGCCGCTGATTCGTTATACTAGTGGCGCTAGCCAAGTTGGAAATGTCGGCTTCGAACTGACCCAAAATACGCTGATTACTCTCCAAAACAGTTTTAACACGCTCCTGAACAACTCGAATATCAGAATCACGTGCAATTCCAAATAAGGAATGTGCCACGTCACCGATGAAATCAACAAACCCACGTCTACTCACACGTGGTTTCTTACGCCCAAAACGATCACGCCTCAGTACATTATGAATACGTGTCACTAAGGTATTAATCTGAACTTCAGCTCTTTGATGCAACTGATGTATATCTGAAAACGTGTTTAAATAATCAGAACAATTACCGTTAAGTGGCGTATTGCGAAACTGACAATTCAACGCAGTCTTGTTCTGATAAGGTGGTAACGATTTAACAACAGGTAAAGCAATATCAAAAGTATGAATCCACACGTCAGTACCAACTTCCAACACCCCTTTATAATGAAAGTAGACGCCGTAAGCTCCTCTGCTGACAACGTAATCCGACGACGCTGGACAGCAGAGCACCGATAAGAAGGTGAATAACAGGAAAATCCAGCCTATAAATAAGAACAAATTATATCTCGATACGAAAGTAAAGGACAATTATGAATATGCAACAATGACAAATATATATATCGAAGCAAGCAACGATCACGCAATACAACCAAATACACTAAAAAGTGACTAACAAAACACCTTATACTTAAATAACGCCCACAACCATTGCCAAGGTCATAATACCGAAAACGAAAGTATAGATGACTTGAACTCTCAGTCGCTGCGTTGCGGCTAACCCACCACATGTGCACAACTCAGGATACTATCAACAATAAAAGCCAAATGATGGTGATGAATTAAAATATAAAATCACGACATTATAGTCGATTTAATTAGTGCTGAATTTATCTAAAGTGATAAATATACCAATAAGATGACTGGCCAGTCGGAACGAAACATACTCGTAAAAAGAAAAGCACATTAATAATAACCTCTCTTGTAACCACAGCATGTAAGCACCACATATCATACACAATGGCTGAATCAAAGCACAAGAGGAAGTTATATAGTCTCCGGACGTAATAATAAGTCATTCCAAGGAGAACTATCATCCTAGCAAAATCATAGAGTAACCCTGGCTTATAGTATCCAACCACACTAATCATTGATCCCTTCATGAACGGACGTAAGTTGCTCAGCTTGAAATCTGACAGGAGTCGGACGTTTACGAATTTTCCCTGTCATAGTTCGTTTAATGTGAAACTGGCGTTTCAAAAAGTCACTCACATCACCTTCAGGTATCCATTCTGGTCGCACAGACTTATCTTTATATACCACACGATAATACCTTTGCTTGTTGATCAATTTCATACCACTTAACAAATCAGCTTCAAGCCAAGGCTGAGGTAATGGATCACCGATAGGCATCGTGCCAGACGAATCCTGCAACAAATCATTATCAGTAATCGGAACAGTTGGAGGAGACTCCGACGGAATGGCATCCTGTTCCATAAAATCACGGCGATCAACGTAAGGTCGTAATCTATCAGCGTTCACTGGGTGTCGTACAGGCTTGTTCGTCTGTACATTACGTAATAGATAAGTGAAAGACCCGGTCTTGGAAGTTATATAAAAAGGTCCTGTAAACTTATTATACAATTTAGCCTTCTTTCCGACTGGCGTGACAGGGTTAAATAACCATACAAGATCACCAATAGCGTAAGTAGGTAAGGTAGTGGTACGGTCATAATTCCTTTTGTTACGCGCCTGTAACTGAAGCGTACCTTCGATTGCGTCTTGCCTAGCCATTTCGAGAGCCCTTGCAATGCGTTTAACGTATTCGCTGGTGACGTGCTCTTCATCCGCCACACCCAATTGTCGATCAACCGAAAAATTTAAGTCCCTCCCAAAGAGAAGGAAAGCCGGGCTATGGCCAAGATGAGCATTCGTAGTAGCACGAAATGAATACAAAATCGCAGGAATGTAATCTGTCCAATCCTCTTCATTAGTGCAATGAAGTCGTAACATCTTCCAAATAGATTTATTGATCACTTCACAAGCCCCATTACAACGCGGGTTATAGCTAGCTGTATATATGCGTTGAACACCGAATAGTGTAGAAAGTTCAGAAACAATGGTACTCAAGAAATTTGGGCCCCTATCCGAAAGTAACGTATGTGGACCGCCATATCTACTAAATATCTCTCGATACAAAGCTTCCGCAATCGTTCTCGCAGTTTGATCTTTCAACATAATGGCCTCCGGCCAACGAGTAAGAGATTCAACGCAAAGAAGAATATACTTGTACCCATCTCTGCTTCTAGGAAGTTGAAGAATGTCCATATGCCAACGACCAAATATTTGCTTTATTGGCAAAGACGTAAGTGGTGGTTTATTCAGCGGAAGAGGAAACTTGCATTCCTGACACTTTAAACACGAAATTATATGTCTTGACACAGCGGTATGCATTCCCTTCCAAAAATATTTACGTCTGATCGATAAGTAACAGCGATGAAAACCCGGATGGCAACAGTCATCGTGATAACTCTCAAGTATACGCTGACGCAACTTCCTAGGAACGACGAGTTGATTAATGTACGTTCGACTAGGTCCTCTAGATCGAGGTTGATAGTAATGAAACAACAAGCCATCACACAAAGCATACTCAGTACTCTCAATCACGATTTTCCTAGCATCCTGATCATTGCCTGGAAGTTCCCCGAACTCCAAATAACGAATCATAGGACCACAATCCGAACATGTAATCTGTTCATGAGCTGTTTGGCGCAAAATGTCCTCCTCCGTCAGGTCAGCAGGTGTAATTAAATCCTCCTCAACGATGATGTTCAACTGCACCGGTGTAACCCCAACAACTATCGGAGCCAAAATTTTATCTTCCATGTCATCCGATTCATCAGCTTGCACTGGATAATGACGACGAGATAAAGAATCCGCATTACTGTTATTTTTACCTTGTTTATACTCAATCGTAAAATCATACTGTTGCAACAACAACGACCAACGGAGTAACCTGCCAGAACTACTGGTTTTCAAGGACTGCAAATATTTTAAACTTAGATGATCAGTATAGACAGTAAATCGAGTGTTAGCCAGATAACAATGGAACTGTTTAATGGCACAGACCATTGCTAACATTTCCAATTCACTTACAGAATAAGCTCGTTCACTAGAGGTCAAACTACGTCCTCCATACGCAATAGGACGTTCTCTGCCACTCCCATCTTCTTGAGCCAAGACGAAACCAATAGCCTGAGAACTCGCGTCGCAATTGATGATAAATGGCATTTGCATATCCGGATAAATCAACACAGGAGCAGTAGCTAAAGCTTCTTTAAGCTGCGTGAAAGCCAGCTCACAATGATCATCCCAAACGAACTCTAGATCTTTTCTTAATAATCGATGAAGAGGACTGGCAATTATCGAAAAGTTAGTAATAAATTTTCGATAATAGGATGCGAGACCGAGGAAACTACGAATTGCCTTAGGACACGTAGGACGCGGATAAGATTGAATAACCTCGATCTTTGAGTTATCAACGGAAACGCCCTCTGGCCCCAATACATGACCCAAATACAAAATCTTATCCAGTCCGAAGGAACATTTCTGTGGATTCAACTTCAAGTTAGCATCCTTAAGACGGTTAAACACCTCCTGAAGATGGACAAGGTGCAGATCAAATGATTTGCTGTATATCAGAATATCGTCTAAATATACAAGGACATTTTTGAAGTGCAAATTTTGGAACACCCTAGCCATTAGGAGCTGGAAAAACGAAGGTAAGTTTTTCAACCCAAAGGGAGAGGTACGAAATTGAAATTGGCCTTCGTGAGTCACGAAAGAACTCTTTTCTTTAGTGTCTGGATGCAACGGAAGTTGATGATATCCGCTTCTTAAGTCCAATAGACTGAAATATTTTGGCCTACCCTCTGCCATAGCATCGAATACATCATTGAGTTGAGGAAGAGGAAAACTGATTGACTTAGTTACTGCATTCAACTTTCGATAGTCGACACAAAACCTTATTTGTCCGGACTTTTTCCTAACAAGGACGACGGGACTGCTCCAACAACTCGAACTAGGTTCAATAATCCCAGCGTCCAACATCTGTTTCGTCTGCCTTGCGATTTCAGCTTTTGCTGCAATAGAATGCCTATAGGCCCTCTGATGCACTGGAGTAGCATCGCCTGTGATAATCGAATGCTGGACATAATCAGTTCTACCCAAGTCTGCCAGAGATTGTGAAAATGCGCTCGCATTCCTCTGTAAAAAATCTTTCAACTTTGCATTCTCATCATCCGACAAATGATCAGAATGATAATTAATCTTCAAATCCTGCAACGATGTAGATTGTACAGGGCATTCAGGACAACAAAAATCATTACATTTAGCATCATTACATTTAGCATCAGGGCGAGATGCATCCGAAGATTGTTTCGTGCCAAACAAATTACTTTTAGCATCCCGATGAAGATTTTCCGATGATAGTTTGGTGCCAGCCGCCTTATCTGAATTTAGATCCAAGGTTCCCAAATCCGATAATTTGGAAACATCTGTTTCACGTTGCACCATCATGTCGTCTAATTGCTCTGCACTGTTTTGAGCGGAATGTCTGGTGATTGTATGATCATCATCATCATCATCAGTAAACGCTGCCAAAACATTAGAGGTTACAGGTTCAATGGATGCTAATGGCTTGTGGCGTGACAACCATAATACATGATTCGTAGGATTGAGAATTTTACAAACAGCTGTCCGGCCTGAAGAATCAATTATGCTTCGTGCGCAAATAAATTTACGTTTCGTGACATGCTCCAATGGTTCAATAATTGAAACGTGCGATGAACAGTTAGTAGGGAGCAAAATTGGAACAAGGGTTTCAGAGAGAGGAGGAAGAACAGTAGCATGCAATGTAAAAACTGTTGGCAATCGAACATTTACAGTTGACAACCGTGTAGACGTTAAATTATCAAAAAAACGTACTACATTCTCCTCAAAATCCACTTTCGCACGACCAGCTTGTAAGAAATCCAACCCCAGAATTAAATTAAAACCCACCTCAGGCAATATCAAAACTTCACAAGGCAAACCCAAACCTGATATGTTAATAGTCATGACCGCTTTCCCCAAAACCTTCACCGAACGATTATCAGCCAAAAACACATTTTTACTATCCCCTTCCTTCAACGGAAGCATAGGAAGTTTCAACTTCTTTAAAAAGTCAACACTCATACAACTCACAGAAGCACCAGAGTCCAACAGACACCTAACTGTCAAATTCTTAATTTGCACACAAATGGTATTTTTATGCAATGGCACCTTATCAGTTTGAGCACAGACGCCTTCCGTCGACGGGCCACGACGGTAGGCGCGTTCCTATCTTTGATTAGAGTAGCGTCCCCTAGCGGAACGACAGACTGACCGTAAGTGACCACGCTTCCCGCAACTGAAACAAGTGACCCCCTTTCCCCGGCAAAAACCAGTAACAGAATGAAAACCCCCGCAATTACCACAAGTGGACTTGGAAGGTGTTCGCCAGTAGGAAGATTGTTGTGGTCGATCCTGGTTGTTAGATGATCGATACTGTGTGTCAGCTGGTTGATACTGCCGTGGCGGAATCGGTTGCTGGACAGTGTAGCCCCGGTTGTCTCGGTTGTCCGAACGTTGTGACGCATAGAACTGCGTCTGCCGATGGTCTTGAGGCGACGAAGATGAAGCATAGACGTCGTGACGCGTATCAGACGATGATGGAGGAGTCGATTGGTCCATAAAAGTGACATGGCGAGACGAAGGGGATGGCGATGACGATCTTCGGTGAGCACTGACAGCAGCTACATTCGTGAGTTGTAGCTGTTTCAACTCCTCCTTTATGGCAGTCAATTCCAGGACAGTCTGGCGAAGATTGTCGGCAGTGTCACCCCGATCATCCTGGGATAGTTCCGCCAGCCGGCCCCATTTCTGAATTTCCTCAATAGTAGTCGGATCATGTTGAAGCACCAGTTGACGTATGTGTGCCCGAAGACCGTTCAAAGCGACGAGGAACGTCTGCTCCACCCCAATTTCGAGCTTTCCGGCAGCCTGCTGAACTGTAGTCAGAAAATCATCCACAGATTGTTGTGGCGCCTGTTTCAATGTCCACAGCTCAGCTGACCGTTTCCATGCTGTCGTTGAATTTGGACCGTACCTTTTAATGAGGGCTTCACGTAACTCCTCATAGTCCTCACGTGTCCGTCGGGTTTGCGTATTAAACCACGTTGCACTGCCTTCCTTCAGAAGAAGAGGTAACGCCGAAAGTTTTTGTGCTTGCGTCATTGTCCGAAAAGTGGCCCACAAATCAAAGTTCTTCAAGAATTCAATAATATCGTCCTCAGAACGACCCGTGAAAGCAGAAGGTACCAGCGTATTCGCCATCTCCTCAGAATCAGACTCAAATTCAGAACTGTCAGAACTCTCAGATCCGTCGTGATCAACGAAGACAGATTGGTCCGGCAGCGATGATACTGGCACTGACGACGGAATCACTGGAATCAATGGCGATGCGGCAGGAGTAGTTAAAACGTATGAGGAAGACGGAACCAGTTCAGGAGAAGACGATAGAAATGTTGAAGATGTCTGTTGTGATTTTCCCGATCTAAGGAAGTAGTGACCAGCGGTTGCGTTTTCCGGTGCACTCATGTGTGTTCTTGCTGCTTGAGTCAGTGTGGCTGCTGCTGTCCAGAAGCATACAGATGCGGAGAGGTGTGTCTGCACTGATACCCCGGTTGTCCACCAGTTGTAGCGTCTCTATTGTCGGATGTTCTAGACTTAACGCTACCTAATACAACTCAACACTGTGCATAGAACGTTTACCTTTATTAATCATAATACACTAAGCTACAGATTACACAATGCTAGGTGAGCAGCAGCCACACTCGTATATTTAACCGATCGCTAACTCAGCTCCGCAAAACACTGGTTTTATACCCCGGCAAGATAACCCCTTGCCTGCACACACCACTCAGGCTACCAACTCTGCTTGCCAACCGCTGTCACTGCACACACACCTAGGCTGATACTACACACCTACATACTACACTATGGATGGTACTACCTAATGTTCTGTATGTGTGCCTGATGCATTTTTGTTGGTACGCCATGGGTTGATTCACGATATACTACCTAATGTTCTGTATGTGTGCATATGTTTGCATGTGAACATATATCTGTGTTTGTATATACATGCGTGCATGTGTGTATACCATATGTATAAATGTAGTTAGTGAGGTATGTAAAATCGATTGATTGAATCGTTTCAATCAGGGGAAGTCTGAGCACATGGAACTGATTGACGGAACAGTGTCGCAACTACTACACGAGAAATGGAAGACCTTCGCCCAATACAGGTACGAAAGCAAGACTGTTGATGTCACCTCTAGCTAGACATTATGTTGGTATCGTGCAGAATGAATACTGTGGCCTGTGACAGTAGCCTAAGCAACATTTTAAAAGCAGTAGGACATGATTATTATTACAGTAGTTTTATATAGCGCCCCGTCAAGACAGTCTACTCAGGAGCGCTCCCAGCCCAACCTCGGTCAAACAGGACAGTCTTAAGGCTAGAGAAGAACTGAGCAGAGTGTCCTATTGAGGTCAGACGCAGTGCCACCGGAAGCCCATTCCAGGTCACCGGGCCAGCCACAGAGAAGGCGCGGCGCTGTCGGATAGCAGTCCGAGCACGGGGGACAAGGAACTCTGCTTGCACCGCTGAGCGTAACGAAGAATGATGGGCGCCTTGCCTGCCTGCCAAAAGCGATTAAATTCGACACCCGTAATACAAACGTGGGTGGCATCGCCGCCTTTGATACCACATGTGGTTATCAGAGCCAGTCCTAAGCCTGGAACTGGGAGAAGCCAAGGTCGAACGGATGGGTGCAGATACTCCGTTCGTAAATACGAATGAAATGCAATGCAAGCATTGGACCCGTCGGCCCAGGGATCCGAAAGCGTTGGACACCTACTTCGGCCCATGGATCCTGATGATGATGATGATGATGAATTTTATAAAGTGATTCCTTGTTTCCTGACGTCATGTATTCTTCGTAGGTTCTTCCGGCGTTTCTTCCTCTTCATCCTCTACTTCACCGTTGTCATGGTAGCGTTCGCACTGCGACCTGGGACACCGATGACGCAAGGAACGGTGCCGCCACCTGTCGAACATCCGAACGAAACAAAAACCGTTGTCACAGACAATGTCAAAGTCATCGACAAATGTTACCTGTTGCGTCCTTCCTCCACTCTTGACATCGTAAGACAAATAATAGCTTGCATAAATATTGTAATTGTAGAAGAAGAGCAGTCCCTTAAGCTAGCCTGAGAGGCAACCATGGGTATGAAGTGTTAGCGACTTCATTTTCTTAGCCTCGGCATATCATTTGTTCGTTCATTCAGAGCAAATACATAACGCCTCTCCGTGATATCTACGCTCATGCGTTTCTAAATCACATTATTATTTATCTAAATTATTTATCATGAAATCACATTTGTATGTCACGTTAATACATGACTTTAAATCACATTGATACGTGACCATCACATTAATACATCGTATTAATGAATCACATTAAATCACATATTAAACCATCACAGTAACACATCACATTAATGCAACACTTTAAATTGCATTATGTCACATTACTGCGTAACATTAAATCACATTGCATTACATTACTGCACAACATTAAAGCACATCACATTACAACACTAAATTACATTGCATTACAATGCATTACACGAAATCGAATCACATCATATCAAATTAAATTACATTGTATGACACTACATCACATTGCATTCAGCCACATCACATTCAAGTGCATAATATTAGATCGCATTGCGTTAAAAAGCTGTTATGTTGTTTTGAGGTCCGCATGGTCTTTGAGCTTCTGACCGTCATTGGTGCCATAATCTACATCGTTCTGGCTCTACGAGAGTTCTACTACCAGGGCAGATCCATATTCCTTCAGACCCTCGTCAGTAATCTCATGATTCTCATCTCGTAATCCGAAATCATCTAGTTAAAACTCTGATCCGATGATCTAATCATTCATAATCTAATCATTCTGAGCTAATCTAATCCGAATGCCAGTTCAATGTTGTTCATGGTCATGATTGAATCTGATATTGTATCGTATCGTATCTAATAATTTATAAAGCGCCTCTTGCGTATTCAGAGATGCCCTCAACACGGAAACCCCTCCGGGGAAAAGAAACGCCTTTAAAGAGCGAGAGACCGATGAGAAAAAAACCAGTCATTAGTTTAGCTCTAAGTGAGGGGAAAGGTCATTCCAAATAGAGGAACCCACCGCAGCAAACGCCCGGTGTTGGTCCAGAGCAGTACTATTCCTGTATGATTGAAGCTGATATTGTCACGGGTGATTGAAGTTGAAATTGTCACGGATGATTGAAGTTGAAATTGTCACGGGTGACTGAAGTAGATATTGTCACGGATGACTGTCATAGTGAATGTTCTGTTTGGTTGGTTGCGTTGGAAGGGAGCTGCTCCAGCGAAGGCCCTCTTCCTCATCTCCAATTTAATCATCCTTGCCATCATTCCCGGAAGAGCCGCCTGTGCTTCCGGTTACGATGACGTCATGGCTGTTCTGGCGCTGCTCAGCTGCGGACCGTACTTCCTCTTCTTCTGCAGGTAACCACAGTTACCATACCATGCTATACCTGTTCACATGATATCACTCCATGCCATATCACATCATTCCATATAATACCATTTCATAACATACCGTACCGTACCATTAATTACCATACTATACAATACCATGCCATATAATGCTATACTATACCATATCGTGCAACACAATACACTGCCATACCATGCAATACTAAACCATACTTTTCACATAATATCTCTCCATACCATATCACACCATACCATACCGCGCCATACTACTAAATGTTTGCCCGTCCTAAGACGGAAAATTCCTTTAATGAGGATTTCATAAACTCACGAACAAAACAAGGAGCTTAGATGGCGATCGAAAGTCGGTCAGTTCAATAAGAATCTTGCGACTAGTGAGCAGATCGTCAAAAGCGCAGTAAAAAGGATTAATCCAATACCAAGTCACAAAGGAATTACTTTCATAAAGCGTCTTTAAAATTGTCAGCTTCAGTTATATAAAACTATTTAGAAGAGCGCAACAAATGACTGGAGAAAAGGTGTAGACGTTGTAACTGTCTATGAGCTTTGTAACTCAAGCTGTTAACCGTCCTGCCACTTTGATAAGCCCAGATTTAGCAAAGAGGTGTCCCTGTTAGCGGGATTTTCATCCCTTAAGGGCCTTCCTTGTTAGCATCTTGATAAACTGAATCTACTTTTGCAAAATATCTTAATTGATGGTTACAATAAAGATTGATTGATTGATTGATTGATTGATTGATTGATTGATTATTTAGAAATTGCCAGAAATTGACTGGATTGATTGATTGATTGATTGATTGATTGATTGATTGATTGATTGATCTGATTGAAACATTTGATTCTTCTTAGGGGTTTCAAAATCGTCGGTCCTTTCGTGGTAATGATCTATCAGATGTTAAGAACAGATCTAATTCGTTTCTTCTCCATCTATCTCATCTTTGTCGTCGGATTCTCCCAAGGTACAGAGTCACCCTATTTGGTTTTCATGTAGCGCATTTGCTGCGAACTATTTCCTACATGTTTACGCCATTTGTTGTTATTAGGGTTGTGCTTATGTTCTCGAGGTTGGTAAAAGTGTAAAATGCAGTTTCAAAATCCTCGGAAATATCAGCCTCACACTCTTGCTCTCAAACTGTCAAAACGTTCTTGAATTGGTAGTTAAATTTCAGGTATTAGAAATGAAATTGTGTGTAAGTTGACTTGAACTAATCTATCAGAAATTCATACTACACACTGCACATCTGACAAGTCAACTGCACAGTCGACAATATCAAACGGAACACTGTCTGTTAGAAAACATGTGATTTTAGGCCTTGTGATAATGTGATGAACACAATGGAATGTTGAAATGGCAGACTCAGTGAGGTGTTCCAGAAACTAACGCTAAGGTTCGTCAGACCTTCCAAATCCCACTCCACGAAGTCCATCTTCCTGTACATAACCTTGCTCTACTCGGCTCAATGCTCTCAATCCTACCCTGCCTGCCCATAACCTATATAATTCTATAAAATCACTTGGACTAACACTTAGAGAGCACTGGATTTGAAGAGTGACCGAAGACAGTGGAAATCGTTCATTCGTACCCATCGCCGCCAGAGGGCTGGCGTCAGAAACTAACGATGATGATTATACAATGTATAATTCTATATTGAATCGTAACATTGCATAATATTATATGCAGTACCATACCTCAAAGCAGCGTTCCCGGAAGTGTGTTCCGAATAGAACATAAAGTCATATTACTAACGTACAACACACTTCAATCCTCCCAGCCCTACTATCTCCGCCAGTTGTTCACGGTCCAACCTCTTCGTTCAACCCGTTGCTCTTCCACACTCACACTGCTCCGCCCTTCCGTCACCTCATCACTTAAATTCGCAAATCGCTCCATAGCCATAGCTGTACCGCCTCTTTGGAACAAACTCCCGCCTGTGCTACGACAAATATCCGATCCATCCTATGAACTCACCAAAACCTCACCTCTTGCTATCTCTCCACAGGTCTTCAACTCAAAACTGAAAACACTGCTTTTTGACAAATCCTATCCTGAATCCAACACTTCTCCCTGCCTACCTCGCCATTTCAACTCTAAACATCATCCACCTTAGCCGCCTGCCTGCCTGTCTGCCTGCCTGACTCTCTGGATTTGGACCCCTGCCTATCGATTCTGTTTTGATTAAACGCCTTTGAATAAGCTGGTTCCCGCGACTTCGCTTTTGTGGGCACTCTAGTAATAATGCTAAATACCGAGATTACGATTACGATTACGATTCCATGGAACGGCAGAGTTCCGCTAAATGTAGGCCCCGTGCATGTCTTTAGGTCGTGCAAGTGTTCTTTTAGCAATGTAGACCTACGTCCTGTGAATGTCTTCTAGCAATGTACGTGATGTTCCGTGGCTATGGCAACATCGTCTTTGATTCGGTGATTGAGTCGATGCTCGGAATGTTCCGAATGTCGATCGGAGCATTTGCTGACGTCTACGACACGTTTGACAAGTACAACGAGACCGTCGTCGACAGCGTCAATGCAGCGGTATTACGTCAACTGTTACGACGTCATCATCATCATCGTCGACGACGTTGTTCATTCATTCATTCATTCCAAAGATTTATATAGCGCCCCTTCAAGGTTACTACTCAGGAGCGCTCCCGACCCCAGCACGGCTGAAAAGGACAGTTTTGAGGCAAGAATAGAAAGATTCAGAGTGGATTTTGGGATGCAAACGCAGTGCCAAAGGGAGCCCATTCCAGAGGGAGGGGCCAACCACTGTTGTTATCATCATCATCATAATCGACGTTGTCGTCGTCATCATCATCATCATCGTCGTCGTCGTCGACGTTGTCATCATCAGCATCATTATCATCATCATCGTCGTCGTCCTCATCATCATCGTCGTCGACGTTGTCATCATCATTATCATCATCATCATTATCATCATCATCGTCGTAGTCGTCATCGACGTTGTCGTCGTCGTCATCATCATCATCATCATCATCATCATCATCATCGTCGTCGTCCTCATCGACGTTGTCATCATCATTATCATCATCATCATTATCATCATCATCGTCGTCGTCCTCATCATCATCGTCGTCGACGTTGTCGTCATCATTATCATCATCATCATTATCATTATCATCATCATCATTATCATCATCATCATTATCATCATCATCGTCGTCGTCCTCATCATCATCGTCGTCGACGTTGTCGTCATCATTATCATCATCATCATTATCATTATCATCATCATCATTATCATCATCATCATTATCATCATCATCGTCGTCGTCCTCATCATCATCGTCGTCGACGTTGTCGTCATCATTATCATCATCATTATCATTATCATCATCATTATCATCATCATCGTCGTAGTCGTCATCGACGTTGTCGTCGTCATCATCATCATCATCGTCGTCGTCGTCGACGTTGTCAGGAAACTGTCTCTGAAATTAATGAAAGTGTCATTCAGAGGATGCTAATTGTTTGCCGGGGATTCGTTGCTGTTTTTTAGGAGGAGACTGTACACACATACACCGTTCGGGTAAGGGATCATCCATCATCTCAGCTTCTTCATTTCATGCCGATATATATACACACACATATAAAGTTAGGCTGTATATATTTCTATATATATATATACACATATATAGTTAAGCTATACAGTTATAGTCTTAAATTAGCCATATAATAGTTGTTTTTAATGCCCCTATGTAAACAGGATCCCTCAGGGAATTAGATGTTACTGGCTATCGATGTAATGTTTTGTCTGGAGATGACCATGATACTCCTTAATATAACTACTTAGTGAAGGAGACTTCAAACGGATGGTCATTGGCCATCAGATCTTTATTAACCAATCCTACAAGGGTCCGGTTTCTCCCGAGAATATGTGGGATCGCGCCTGGACTCTAAGCTATATATATATATATATATATATATATATATATATATGCATTCTATTATGGCTGCATTGCATTCTATTCTATTGCGTTGTATTGCATTCAATTGCATTGCATTGTATTGCATTCAATTGTATTTATATCGCATGTATTATTCAATTCTTCTATACTAACCTTATATATATATATATATATAGTTAGAAATTGACCATAGCATATATATGTATATGTATATATAGATATATATTATTCATCGCCTCTTTATTGGGCTAGTACAGAAGAATTGAATAATACATGCAATAAAAATTCAATAGAATGCAATACAATGGAATGCAATTGAATGCAATACAACGCAATAGAATAGAATGCAATGCAGCCAATAGAATGCAATACAATACAATTGAGTGCAATAAAGAACAATAGAATGCAACACAAAGTAACAGAATGCAGTGCAATACAATGCGAATGATGTTTTGCAAAATGCCTGAAGCAGGAGGACATCCCAAGAGTCATCATCGTCTCTATTTCTCATTGTCCTTCTGCCTGTATGCGTCCCTGTGTCTCCTTTGATCTGCCTTTGTTCGTGTCCGTGTCTGTCCGTGGGACGAGGAGACACACAGAGCCTCTGAAGAATATTCATCTGTTTATTATGCGCAATTTCTATCGACACCAGTCGCGTTCAAGACGTCAGAAATAATTGGCATCATGCCAACTCAGGTTTCGCTCACGTGTGGACATTGGTCAGTATGGTCACTGGACGCCGGTCAGCTACTGGTCAAGCGGAGACGCGATTCCGTTAGTCCCTGATGACCTTGTTCCTATTGACCTTGTAGCTGACCTTTACTCCATCAACCTAAACTGCGATGTCCTTGTTTCATGTGAGCTCTTTCCTCTGACGACCATCGGTCCACGGCGACCTTTGCCCTTCGACCTTGCGTTATTTGACCTTGCGTCCATCTTGACCTCTGTTCATCGTTGCTTATATATATTATACACAAGATAGGATAGGATAGGATAGGATGATGATGATATATTGGTTTATTATGCATCAAGCAGGAAGACACGCCGCTTCACAACTTACATCACACAAAAGCTACAATTAAGAGAAAAAGAGAATAATGTTAGAGTTATTAAGATTTGGGTCAACGTGGTGGATTAGGAATACGCTTATATAGGGGCGCTATATAAATCTTTGGAATGAATGAATGAATGAATGAATATAGAACTCTGGGTATAAAGTTCTTAGAGGCTTTTGGCGGAAGTACAAAGTCATGTGCACGAGGGCGGAGAGCGTAGGGTCGCAGCACAGGTGGCGGAAAGAAGCGTCGTAGGACGTGCATCTCATTCCAGATGATGGACTGGAGGAGGCGGTCTTCAGCTGACGAGACTCGCTCTTCGATGGTTGCGGTTCCAGAGGATAGGATCGGATAGGATAAGATGGGATAGAATAAGATGAGACAGAATAAGGTAAGATAGGATAGGATAGGGTAAGGTAGGATAGGCAGAAGGACAGATAGAGAAATGTCTATTGGGATCTGCTGCTATTTTGTAGACATTTTGTAAATAGCTGTCATCTATTCTTTCAGATCATCTTCGTCATCTACATGATTCTTGTGACGTTGCTTCTGGTCAATATGCTCATCGCCATGATGGGACACACCTACGACTCCGTCAACGAATCGCCCAACGAATGGCATCGACAGGTATACCCCCAACTCACCCCACCCTACCCCAACCCATCCCACTCTACCCTATCTGGGCATATCTTAACTTCTTCCCCTGCCCACCCTTACCATACTGTACTCTATCCTGCACTACCGTGCTCTCATCAACCCTCCCTACCCTACGCTGGCTATTCCATACCTTACCTGCCAAATAGTCTCATCCTCCGCCCTAACCTGCCACGCTATACCGTACCCTACTCTGCATTTATTGCTAATGCGCTCATTTATTAATTCATGCATTCGTTCATTCATTCATTCATTCATTCATTCATTTGTTCATTTATGCATTCATTCGTTCGTTCATTCATTCATTCATTCATTAGTTCATTCATTCATTCATTCATTAGTTCATTCATTCATTCATTCATTCATTCATTCATTCATTCATTCATTCATTCATTCATTCATTCATTCATTCATTCATTCATTCATTCATTCATTAGTTCATTCATTTACTCATTAATTCGTTCACTCATTGTTTCGTTAATTCTTTCATTCACTCATTGCTTTATTCATTCATTCTTTCATTCGTTCATTCTTTATTTCCTTCATTCAGTCACTCATTCTTTCTTTCTTTTTATTCAGTGGGCCAAAGTGATCCTAGTCGTGGAGCAGACGGTCACTCCGGATGCCAGGCGTCGCCAGCAGCTCAACTATTCGCAGCCAATGAAAGACGGACGAAGAGCTCTGGCCATTCGATGGCATCTCACGGTAACAAGGCTTTCTATTCAACTATTACTCAACCAGTTATAGCTGCCCCTCTGTACAAGCGGTTGCCGGTTAGCCTCCCGGTGGTAGCTTATTTCAGAGATTGGAATATCAAGCCTTCCTACTCAACCAGTTATAGCTACTTCGGTGGTTGCGTATGTCCCATGCCCTCTGTACAGGCGGTTGCCGGTTCAACCCCGATGGTGGGTTATTTCAGAGATTGGAATATCGGGTTAGCGTGACGCCCATTCATATGTAAGGGCAGCGGTGATGAAGGATCTAACCAGATACATTTATTTAAATGTGAGCGGCTTCGAGGCTATATTATGCAGTCGCTACATAAAGGCTTAATGGGTCCATTTCCTCTGTCATTAGGTCGTCGTGAATAGATTTAGATGGAATAGAATGGGATGGGGAAAAGGAAAGAAAAGGAAGGGATAGGGGAAGATGGGACAGAAAGAAAACTAAGGATATGACGGAATAGGATACGATAGGAAGAAACTGATATGATAAGATTGGATGGGAAGGATAATAATAATAATAATAATAATAATAATAATAATAATAATAATAATAATAATAATAATAATAATAATAATAATATAGGATAATAATAATAATAATAAAAATAATAATAATAATAATAATAATAATAATAATAATAATAATAATAATCTTTTCTTTATTGAAGCGCCTGACAAACGCACTAGGCTGTACATTTACATGTTATGCAATTTAAATCTTAACTACTAACAGAACAGACAGCCTGCAATACACGGCGCTAATAGCAGCCTACAAAGCATGTCTGCCGTATACGGGACTCGAACTCGGTACCGACTCACTACTACCTCTCGCTCTCTATGCCAGTGTGTTATCCAATGCGCTATAGGATAGGATAGGATAGGACAGGATAGGATAGGATAGGATAGGATAGGATAGGATAGGTTAGGATAGGATAGGATAGGATTGGATAGGATAGAATTGGACAGGATAGGACAGGACACTACAGGATAGGAAGGATACATGTACGTGTAGGTTAGGATAGGTAATTTTATTGGTTTGTGTCTTGTGTTGTTTTTGAAGTCATCTGAATTATTGTTTTCTGTTGAAAGGAACGAGAGCAGAAGGAACTTCAGGAAATGCGAGAGGAACAGAAAATGAAGCAAATGGAGAAAAACAAGAGACACCATTAGCCATAATTATGGCTAATGCCAGAAACGCCGTTAGCTTTATGGCTAATACTATATATATAGCGTCATAATTATGGCTACTACTGCTACTACTACAGAGACACCGTTTGCCATATGGCTAATTACACCATTAGCCACGTTGCAAATAATACATAATTGTATTTGCGCATACATACACACGTGTGCGTTATTCTAAAGATCATAAGAATAATAGATGCATAAACGTTTTAAAACAATCTAATTATAAAATGATAGAAAATTATGTGCATCCTGTTTAAACCTTCATCGAAGAGTCTTTTGACCTTCATGTTCAAATTTCCATGTTTGTATCTTCATGAATACATCCTAATATCTTCATATTTCTTCATGAATTACCCTGTAGACCTTGATGTTTCTGCATTAAAAACCTTTTGACCTCCGTGTTTCCACATAGGCGAAACTTTTTGCCGTGCATATCTTCGTGAATAAACCCTAATATCGTCATGAATAAACCCTAATATCTTCATATTTCTTCATGAATAACCATGCTACAGTAGACCTTGATGTTTCTGCATAAAAACCTTTTGACCTCCGTTTTTCCACATAGGCGAAGCCTTTGCCATGTCTATCTTCATGAAGAAGCCGTAAGACCCTGACGTTTCTTCATGAAGAAGCCTTTGCCGCGTCCGCGCTCTGCAACGTTTAACCTAATTTGAAGATTCGATGCTCGGCCGATTTATATGCAGACGCTAGAGAAAGAGCCGCGGGTGATTCTGGGAAGATTGGAGGATGGCGAATTATTCATGGAGATTAATTTCAGTCCCATCCAGCTGATACAGGGAAATAAACCAAAAAGAGTCTAAACACTGCTTTGCCTCCCGCAATTGCAATCTCCTCAGTGGGCAACCGTAATGTAATTATAAAGGAAAACGTATGTGGCACGCCTTCAAACCAAAGGTCGCACAAACGACTATTAAATACAGTGAAGTACAGACACCATTTTAGTACTAAGAAAAACCACAAAAATCACCGCTGGCGAGCTCTCGCAAGCACGCGGAACCCAGCAAGCGATTTCTTAATCAGAGCTGGAAGACGACTTGACGCTTAGAGTTCGCAATGACGTAGTGCTGCGTCACAGGTGCGTTAATGAATATACATGAGCTTGCTTTGTAAAGCGATATCAATACAGCCTCGTTTATAGGCCTATAGCCCTAATCTAGTTGGTGTTTTAAATTGTATGTATCCGTATAACGGCGTATATATGCATCCGACTACATTGTGGGTAGGGTAAGTTGGACTTCAACGAACCTGCAAGCCAAAAGATGTCGTTAATTAAAGACCTTAAGCTACTATAATTAATGCTACCCTGAAGTTCATTCCTCGCTCTTCAGGCTTTCCACTTCCCAAATGAAGTCTCACCTCTTCAGGATTTCTTGCCCTGATCCAGCCATCCAATCCTCCCTCTTCCAAATTCTCTCATCCTCAACAAAACCCGTCTCAGCAACTCCTCTGCCTCCTTCTCTGTCTTCAGACATCTCGACCTGTCAGGGTCATCCATGCATGCGTTGAGTGATGAATTCGCATGTTCGTATGGTAGCTCAGCCGACTCTGTTGGTGAGAAGCATAGCTGTAATTCGCCTGTGCTGTCAGCAGAAGCCAGGAAGGTGGAAAAATGCCAATGTAGATGCACAAAAAACTCCCAGACAACCATCTCTCACCTGCAACGGTGATAATAAATTACAGTCATTAATTTTAAGGTCACTTAAGGTGTTCGTGATTATTGCCTTTATTATCGTCATTACTATTACTATTACTATTATAATTTATTTTCATTATTAGTCTAGCATTATTACCATTGTCGACATCAAAATCATCACCATTATTATCCTAATCATTCGTCATAATCGTTAATTTATTATTATTTCTATTATCATTACTACTGCTACAACTACTATATACAAAGATTTGTAAAGCGCAAGTGATAGAACTAATTACACCGCAAATGAGCAGTAATCATTATTATCATCATCAGCATCAGCATCATCAGCATCAGCAGCATCATCATCATCATCATCATCATCATCATCATCATCATCATCATCATCATCATCATCATCATCATCATCATCATCATCATCATCATCAGTATTATTACTGTTTTTATTAGTAATAAGGGAGTGCTATTATTCCCTCCTACGCTATCCGTCATTGTTACAAATTAATGACGCATGGAGGAAGTATGCACTGGCTTCCTGTCCGATTCCTTCCTGCATTGATTTGTCCATTTCCTGGCTTTACCTGACCGCCGTTCCGTGTCTCTGAATTCGCCAGACCGTTAATATTTGTCCATCAAATTGACTCATCATCATCATCATCATCATCATCATCATCATCATCATTAAAGTCGTCGTCGTCATCATCAGCCTAACAGGTGACCCGTTCAGGATTTACGACGAAGGCAGTAACATCGGAATGAAGGAGAGAGCAATCGTCGAGGCCATAAACGCACAAACAGTTCGAATATGGCCACATGGGAATGCAGTGTAGACATTATTATGTAGGCCTGTATGTGTTCATATAAATATGAATGTATTTATGTAAGTATTTAGGCACGTATGTATGTATTCCAGGGTGAGAATTGCCGGAGGGTTGGGGGTTCAACCCCTAGTCTTTTTTTAGGATCCCATAGTAAAGTCTACATTTCACACTCAAACTGCACATAAATCAACGTCTAACCCCAGTTATTTTTTTACAATTCCCATACTGATGTATTCCCGTATTATGTTTATATGTATGTCTCTATACGTGCATGTATGTACATATGTATGCATCGATGTATCTATGCGTGTATGTAGGCTACATATGTCTGTATAATTATGCCTCTGATTCAAGTATTGGCGTCTGGCACCTAGATGTAAATCTCACGTTTTCATTGTTCATGTATGGTTGTAGATATGTGTGTACTGTGTATACAAGCATGCATAAATTTTGTGTGTATATGATGTATGCATATATGAATGTTTCAATGTTTATATAGCGCATTTCAGTGACTGTTCAGTCATTGAGAACTGTATTAAGTAAACTCTTAGCCAACGAGAAATATTCATCTCATAGGTCTATTGAGAACACAGCCGTAAAACTAACTCAAGACTCGAAAACTGAATAAACCAATAGTTTTCTTTTAAATTAGCACTGCACTCATCGCTTATAACATTTAACTACTACCTATACTCTGGTTGTACCAGTCCCAAGCCTGAGTAAGGGAGGAGGGCGACGTCCCTGGTACCGAAAAAACACAGGAAACTGCTACTGTTAACAATCTAGCGATTTTCACAGCATCGGCGCGCCATATGGCTCGAAGATTTTCCTATCAACGGCGTTCCATACTTAGCCATGGCTGCACCGCTGTGGCTGCGTTCCGCGTTCCACGTTCCAGAACATCGTCGGATTTAAACGGAACCGGAAGATAGTTCATAACAAGAAGACCCCGGATGCAAGAAGTCGTTCGGAGACGAAGCAATTGTAGCGAGGAACAGTTTCTTTTTTGATCGTTGATTTCTTAAAGTCGGAGGAAAGATCTCAAGGTAAGAGCAGGGAATTAGAATCCTCTACTCTAATCTTTAATCTTTTGTCATAACAAATCCGTTGTTATTCTCTGACCTGCTGGATTTAGAACGGGCATGCTGGTCCAGAGACTGTCATCTGTCAGCTGTCGACGGGAATCCGTTGTCTGGTTCCACGTGTGTGCGAGGGCACGCAACTGGTGACTTCCAGCTTACTGTGAATTGTTTTGCTAACCGATGTAATATTCTAGTTCTTAATTACACTGAACATCATGTGATAGCCTATCTCAAGTACGATTTGACTTACTCTCTGAGTGGCGCTATATAAATGTTCAATTACAATTACAATCTTCGAATGTCTTTGACACGATGTTGTTAAACTGTAGATAAACTTTCAATTACTCGTTACTTGAAATTCTTCATCTGACTTCAATTACCAGTTGATCCAGTGCCTTTGCCTGCTTGCTGGTGCTTTGCTGCCCCGTCTAAAGTTAGGTCGGCAGAAGAAAATCCTCTTGCTCTACGACCCCCAAGGCAGTGGCGTCTGCCAATGCGGGGAGTGACCTTCCACGGTTGATACCAGAAGTGGAAGTGGTTTAACGTTTTGGATATACTGGGGGTTGTTGATTTCCGATAAGTTGAATTGCGTATATAGAGGCCTGCAATATTAAAACAATCGGCTAGAGTGAGGGTTTGTTTTCCCATTCCAGGTGGGATTGGGTGGAAGGAGGGGGGGGGTAGACGCCACTGACCCGCTGTGCGGCTGTTCGTTCTGCACGCACTTGAACAATGTATAATCATCCCAGTTGGTGGCTGGGTCATCAATCTCCAGTCGTCTTTTTCGCTGAGTCTGCCTGTTCGTTTTTTTTATCAGAGGAGGCTGAAAGCATTCATCATCCAAAAACACTCGAAAAAGGTTTTGCCAGGGCTAGGTTAGGAGAGTCGCTGAGTAGAGGCGTCTTGACGGTTGACTGTGGGAATAAATGAATGAAATGAATGAATTAACAATGAATGAATTAACGAATAACGAATGAATTAATGAATTAGTTAATTAATTAACGAATGAATGAATACTGATTTAATTAATCACAGAATTGCTTAATTAATGAGTTATCGAATTACTGAATTAGTAAATTAACGAATCAATGAATGACCACATGCATAAATGAATTAAGTAATGAATAAATGAACGAGTGAATGAATGAATGAACGAATGAATTGATAAATGAATGAATGAATGGATGATTGAGATTGAATAAATTCACGAAGGAATTACTATACATGGATGAAAGAACGAACGCACGAACAATAGAATGAATGAATGAATGAATGAATGAATGAATGAATGAATGAATGAATGAATGAATGAATGAATGAATGAATGAATGAATGAATGAATGAATGAATGAATGAATGAATGAATGAATGAATGAATGAATAATGAATGAATGAACAATTTACACAGTTCATTCACGCAATTCCCCCATTATCCGTACAGCATAAACTTCACAAGCGTTATCATTTCCTTCCATCGCCGATGCCCTAACGTCTTCTTGTCGGCGGCGTCCCTCCAAGATGCTGGATCAACCCGCCGTCGGTTGCCAAGAATGAATCGCAAAAGGCCGCACAACTGGCTTCGTCTTTTATCGCACTTAATCCGCCCAATAGTAATTTATTTGGCGGCAAACTCAGCCGCGGATCAACCGCGGAATGAAGAGGTATTGTCGGAAATAAAAACCGTCTTTTATCTTTTGGATATTCAAGGCCTCCTTCCGTGAGCGTCCGACACAAGGTATCCGCTGGAAGCTGACCGGATATAGCATCCGTCACGCAGAGGGATAGCATAGCAATTGTAGTAGCTCTCAGTGTTTAATGGCGTCTTATGGCTGCAGGGTTGTTGACGTCCTTTCCCTCCTCCTTTAATCGGACTTGGGACTGGCACCACTAGTTAACGGCTGTGGCGGAGTTGGATAGCATTGCTGCTGTATCCAATAAATTTCGCTATGAATCTGAAAATTCAGATAATCGTCTAAAAGAACTTGGCAATGGAGGCAAACAGTCGTCTATATATAATCTAATGCAATCAATGTAATCTTCAATTTTCTAATTCATTCATTGATCACCATATTGAATCCCAAAAGTCAGTAAAATAACAAAATATAGACATGAAGTGCATTGGCGTCAATAGGGTATTGAAAGAAACAACCGGTTCCGCCAGAAGGGTAACCCTAGTTCCGCTTGAATAACAGGTCACCAAATTAAACAGTACAGTACAGATGGCGACGAAGAACAGTCGTTATTCTCAGAATTAAACATGCATCGAAAATCTTAACTATGACAACAACAAAAAATGGATCATATACATGAGTCAACTGAACAGTTGAGTTAAACTTAACTAAGCTATAAAACAAGTTACAAATTACAGTCGTGTGTCCGATTTATGAAACTGCGCACACTGCTGCTTAAATAATTGTAAAGTCGGCGAACATCGAATATGAACAGGTAATGTAGGCCCCTATTCCATATTGATTAATGTGGTGTAAGCTAATCAGCTCTAATCCAATCCATGGATTATGGATTATATGTGGTGGGCGGTTGGCAGTGGTGGTGGAGGAACCAAAAAGTCGCGGAATTCAAGAGAAATTGGGCTATGAACGCAGGGACTTTGAAGCCAACAGATGACGGCTGTAACTTAGGCGAGTTCCACCACCAGACAACTCTGCGCCTGAGATGAAACCCAAGCGAAGCCGAAACCATTCAGTGATTGCATTTATTTGCAGGGAATTTACATAAAATTTCCATATATCGTCCACTTTTTGCTTCAGCGGTATCACAGATACAGTACATGTTTATTATATAAATGCATAAAATAAATATGTATATTGTGTTAGAATATTAGACATATTTATATATTTATACATAGGCCTATATATATATATATATATTGAAGAAAACTCCGCCGCTATTTGTACTCTGACGCTGCCAGTCCCAAACCTGGATGAAGGAGGAGGGCGACGCTAATGATCTTTGTTATCACACAGTGTCGTTACACAGTGTCGTTAAACTAAAACTACTACTATATTGAAGAAAAATACATATATATATATGTACATACATAGGGTTTTATTATATATATATATATATATATATAGAAGAGGATGAATACCTTCCCTTCCACGCATATGTATATGCATAATCGTAATTGTAAACTTCAAATTTCTAAAGCGTTACTCTAAAGCAAAGCGAAGGGCACCAGCTTATTCATGAGCGCTGTGTCAAGTCAGAGGGGTTGTCCAGAGAGCGACGTCCAGTGGAGGTCCGCCTCCGTATTACCTGAGAGACCATGACTGCACGAGAGACGACTCAGACGAGTCAGAGCAGTATGTATATTTATAAGCTGTCATATTAATTTGAATCTTGTATGCATATATATATATATATATATCTATATTGTATGTATATTTGTATGTATATATATATCTCGCAACGAGTATATTTATGTATACGTATATCTGTATGAATTATCATATGAACGTATGCATATACATATAGCATATGTATATATCTATCCGCAGAACATATTACTGTTGCTTGCATATAATTATGGCTTCCTGCATGGACAACTCATAAACTCAATACGTCATCAAATGCGTTGATCCTCCCCGCAAAGTCCTCCGTCAGAAGTGACCTTCCCTATAATAATACATGCGCAGCCTTCCGTCACTAAATGTAACAAGATAACAGGTGGTCGGACATTATTCGTCGAAACGCAGCCTCTCCGGTATATATTCTGATTAACACTCATGAGGAAGTTTTGGCATTAACAGGAACATAAAAATCACACGAGTTCCTTTTATTAAAATTATGATGATGATGACGATGAGGATGATGATGATTATTATTATTATTATTATTATTATTATTATTATTATTATTATTATTATTATTATTATTATTATTATTATTATTATTATTATTATTATTGTTGTTGAAATGTTGTTGTCGTCGTCGTCGTCGTCGTTGTTGTTGTTGACATTATTATCATTATTATTATTATTATCATTAATTAATTAATTAATTTATTATTATTATTAATTAATAAAATAGCAACAATTAATTTATTTATTAATTATTATTATTATTATTATTATTATTATTATTATTAGTAGTAGTAGTAGTATGTAGTAGTAGTAGTAGTAGTAGTAGTAGTAGTAGTAGTAGTAGTAGTAGTAGTAGTAGTACAAGTAGTAGTAGTAGTAGTAGTAGTAGTATTTTTATTATTATTAGTATTTTTTATTATTACGCTTATTAAGCGCCACTATCTAATGACCAAGCATCAGTCGATGGCACTGAGCATCAGTGAGTGAAGATCTTGCTCAAGATTCTTGCTCAGTGACCTCCTCAGAGCAAGAGACTCGAACCCCGTACTTACTCAAGTGCAAGGCGAGCGCTCTAACCACTCGGCAACCATGTCCCACACATTGCTCTATATATAGTCTATACACAACGCTTAGCACATTTTATTTTAGTTTAAAAATCAGAATCCTTTTTGGTACGAACGAATAGCAATCTACCCTATACCGTGTTTTGCATGTGCAAATGTAATGAGGGGGTCTGTCTGGAACGTACGGGATCTGATGCGAAATAGACTGTTGCATTCGTTGAACGGCAAATCCGACCATCTTCAGAAACGTCAGTGTCTCGGAAATAGCAGTTGACGTGTTCTGATCAAAGGCTGAAGACGGTTTCCTGGTTATAAGGAGAAGCGTAGCTGTCATATTAAATTGAATCTTTTTATGTATATCATGTGCAGCACATAAAAATACATTGCCCAGTGCTCATACATACATTCATGCATACATACATGCATATATTCACACATTCATACATACAATATGCATACATACATGTACATACATACATGTCATACATACATACATACATACATACATACATACATACATACATACATACATACATACATACATACATACATACATACATACATACATACATACATACATACATACATACATACATACATACATACATACATACATACATACATACATACATACATACATACATACATACACGTCAACATAGCTGGAGTTGGGAGATTCATAAACTAACATGCATAATGCTTACATACTTACAATCACATACACACAGATAATTATTATTATATACATGAAAATACATACACAAACATGCACATGCACAAATACAAACACACGTACCCACACGATGCACGCAAACATACATCACACTACATGAGCGTAAACCTCAGACTACCTGCGCAATCGGAAGTGTCCGTTGGTCATTTCACGTGAGTTTTAATGGTCTCTAATTGCCGACCGTTTCCTTTCCACCAATCGATTCAGCCGAGCATGCAGCGCGTCCCACCCAACAAGATCACAGCGGCGCACCATAGATGTTTTATTACGAGCAAATTACGGAAAAAACTGGCCACTGCGGCGCAGCCAGAGTTCGGAGGAGGACGAAGAAATCTTCTGGAACTGAATTTCAGCCAGAAATAATCGTCTCAATCTCCATTGGAGGGCATCCGTGAAATGGTCAGTTTTCACAACGCAGAACAGCTATGGGTTGTTTTCAATACGTCTTCAAGGATGGATGGTTATTTTCTACGGCTTTAATGAAAAAATAAAAGTTCGTTTTACTCATAAAACTGTCAACTTATGTCGGCAGATTCGGTGGATAAACTGTTCGAAACAGGGGCCTAAGTCTTTATTTGAAAGCGAAATGGCACGAGCAGAACGGAGAGTTTCACAATCGAAGAAAATTTTATTAATTAAAAAGTTAACAAGTTAAGTCATCCAAAAATGTTACGGAAACTGAAAGTGGTCGTCAAAATCCTATGGCTAAAAAACGGATTGGTAGAAATATCTACGCAAAGCATGGAATTTAAATTTTGTCTTGCCCAAACCTTTGTGAACATACTATGTCTTGTATCTTATCTTATTTCATCTTACGTTACATTACGATAACTTACATTACCTTTATCCTAAATTAATTCCAACTTACCTTATTTTATTTTAACTAATCTTATCTTTAATGTTTTACTACTTTGACTTGACCTAACTTCAAATTGATTAGTTGGTGTTAACGGCGCTATGTCATAACAACGATGATTAGCGTCTCCCTCCTTCTTTGTCCAGGCTTGGGACTGGCAGTACCAGAGCACGGGCAACGGCGAAGTCACTTAACCTTACCCAACTCCTAACCTTACTTACCTACCTTATCCTATATATATATACACATATATATATATAGGGTAAGGCGTATATATATATATATATATAATTATATATATATATCTATGATTGTGGTGTATCGCAGGAACGCTTAAGACCTGACAGGTGCGCTTCCATCAACAGGTCTCCTCCTTCCGTCAATCAGAGGATCCTTCATCAATTCCTCTTCCATCAACAGTTTCTTGGACTGTATATGGCGCCAAACTCCACCACGCTCATCACCGTCAACCTCACCGACTACTTTCTCATCTTCCAGAATCGCGACTACGTCCTCGCCAACGACGAAAACGACTACGACAACAACAACGACGAAGATGATGATGACAGTCGCCTCGACGTAGTCATCGTCAAAGCGATGATAATAATCTGCGTGATGAGCGCCGCTGTGGCTGGCAACACCCTCGTCATCATCAGCGTCTGGCGCTTCGACAAACTCCGGATAATGGCGAACGCTTTCATCGTCTCTCTGGCCTTTGCCGATCTCCTCGTTGCCCTCCTCGTCATGCCGTTCAGCGCTTCCCAGGAGATCGCCGGACGGTGGCTGTTCGGGAGGATCTTCTGCGACATCTTCAACGCCAACGACGTCCTCTTCTCGACCGCATCCCTGCTCCATCTCTGCTGCATCAGTATGGACCGCTACATCGCCATCACCGACCCCTTCGGTTACTCCGACCGGATGACCCGTCGCCGCGCCGCCGTCACCCTCGGCTGCGCCTGGACGGCGTCCGCTCTCGTCTCTCACGTTCCCATCCACCTCGGACTGTACACGACGACCAAGTTCCAGGAGGAGAACCTCAGTGATCAGGAGTGCTCGTTCCGTGTCAACCGCTTCTACGGGATCATCTCCTCCACGGTTTCCTTCTGGACGCCTGCCACCGTCATGGTCTTCACCTACATGAAGATCTACCGGGAGGCGCGGAAACAGGAGAAGCAGATCGCCGCAGCCACCTACCCGGTCGGGGGTCGCCGTCCCCCAGGGGCAGCGGCGCCCGACGCAGCCTCCAGCCAGTTCCATAACTCCGAGGCCGCTGAGCGAAGCCTGCACGATCAACGACTGACTCAGGAGAAGCGGCAGATGAGGCGGGAACACAAGGCGGCCAAGACCCTGGGGATGGTGATGGGAGCCTTCCTCGTCTGCTGGCTCCCCTTCTTCACCTGGTACCTGACGGTGTCGCTCTGCCAGGAGAGCTGCGACACTCCGTCCGTCTACATATCGGCGCTGTTCTGGATCGGGTACGCCAACTCCGCCCTCAACCCGGTCATCTACGCCTGTTTCAACCGCGACTTCCGCTACGCCTTCAAGAAGCTGCTCGGCTACGATCGACGTCTGGACTTCTGCTGCGCCGCGGAGAAGGCGAACAACGAGAGGACTTGTCTGAAGACGAACAGCACCGAACTGGACAACATCTCACCCAACCATCAGATACACTAGAACCACAGACGACGACTCAATAGACCCTCGTATACAATAGGCATTGTAATCAACCAGGTCATCTGATTGTCTGTCTCATGCCGTATACATAGAAGTGTTCAGCTCCCTGTATCTGTCCGTTCTGCTTCTCTCCCTGTATATCTGTCCGTTCTGCTTATCTCCCTGTATTTGTCTGTTCTGCTAACTATCTCCCTGTATCTGTCGGTTCAGCTCAGTAGCTTTTATAATTTCGTTTTCAACTTAAGACTTCCCTTCGCCAAATTACTCATCCACTATCAACTGCCTCTCTCTCTCTCTCTGAGTCGTCTGATCTTCTGGATAATGACCAAACCACGACTTGGTTTTGACGCGCCATCGTTTGAAGCCTCGTGCAATAGACACAGGTATACGAGAAAGGTCAATAACTAATTGGCTCAGCACTTTTAAGGGTTCCTAAAATATGCTTCACAGGAATCGAAGTACAAACATACAAATAAATGCTCGGCTAATACAGTAACAGTAGGATTTGAATGAATTTTTACGGCATCCTATAAATTTTTCGGACATAATCAAAAGCAACGTTTTGGATAGGCGTCTGAAAGGAGCTATATAAATGCTTTGTTACATTACATTATAATATATGCATACTTTAGAATTGTGGCTTACTACTATACAATTGTGTATGCTAACTAGGAAACGCTATTGATCCTTGCATGTCTAACTGTAAGACCCTATGACAGTTACCTTGAGACGATAAGTTTTTAATGCGACTGTGGCCTTCCTATAGCTGCAGTAATGCTTCTGATTGTAATTGGTACTGAAAGTCGTCGATTTATATAGCGCCTCTTCCAGACAGAATTAAAAGAGGTGATCCAAATCAAACGACAGAAAAACCTGGATCAAGCAAAATGGTTTCAACTTTCAAGCGCTTACGCAATAGAAATAAAGAAAGCGGAAAAGTTCATTTCGTAAGATGCTAGGTAACCTATTCCAGAAAGTTGGACAGACCACAGCAAAGCTTCTGTGCTGCGCTGTGGATGTTTGGGCTGAGGGAACAACCAGGCCGCCCTGTGCAGCAGAGCGAATAAGTCTACGACTAGGAATGGATGAGACTGAGACACGCAACTCCCTTAAACCGCCCTCGAGGCAATTACGCTTAAGCATTAGGAGCTTATTATACTCAGTGCGTGTTTGCATCGGTATTCGGTAACCAGTGAAATCATTTCCGCTTGATCTGACCTGACATTAGTGTTGAATATCAGTCGCCAATATTCGTTTGAAACAAAATATTTATGCTTTCCATAAATTTGTGCTTGAAGAACCGGAAAGTTCTGCAATTTTATTGAGTGGATTTAATTTATTATCACACTTGGAAGATGTTTGATTGGCTGTTCAAAAAAACATTTAAAACATCTTAAAGTGTTGTTATTGTTCTTCTCCAGTTATCCTTCAGCTTAGAGCTATTCAGCACTTAACACTTTATCATCATCATCATCATCATCATCATCATCATCATCATCATCATCATCATCATCATCATCACCATCATCATCATCATCATCACCATCATCATCATCATCATCATCATCATCATCATCATCATCATCATCATCATCATCGTCGTCGTCATCATCATCATCATCGTCGTCGTCATCATCATCATCATCATCATCATCATCATCATCTTCATCATCTTCATCATCAACATCAAGTCATCATCATCATCATCAGCATCATCATCATCAGCATCATCATCAGCATCATCATCATCAGCATCATCATCATCATCATCATCATCATCATCATCATCATCATCATCATCATCATCATCATCATCATCATCATCATCATCATCATCATCATCATCATCATCATCATCATCGTCGTCGTCATCATCATCATCATCATCATCATCTTCATCATCAATTCATCAACATCATGATCATCATCATCATCATCATCATCATCATCATCATCATCATCTTAATCATCATCATCATCATCCACTGGTGAAATAGAAGCTACTAAATGATAGTGACTTTTACTGCATGGTGGTAATAGCAGTTAGTGACTTACCCATCACCCGTTATCTATACCGTATAAAAGTAATTCACCTTACTTTACGTATACCATACCTTACCAGCTTCACCATACAACCCGTACATTACCTACCTTACCGTACCTCTTTACCTTTTCTCACCTTACCTTACCATGTGTATAGAAGCCATAACTGATGACATATCGCACTCAGAGCGGTGTTTTCCATGTTAAACGCCTGTCTGCCATCACTTGCAGCGATTGTGAGCGGCGGCCTTTAGGTCAACGACGCAACTTTATTGCTCTGTTCACCTGATTTATCTGAAAGTCTATGGACAACTGATTAGCACTGAAAGCTACGAACTGCACAGAACATAATTATTCATGTATTCATTATGATATATGTTGTCGTTTATAGCCATACGTATGCATATATACATAGTATATCACTCCTGACATAGGCCTATATATATATACATATATGCAAGCACTCCTTATAGATTCTTATATATATATATATATTTGCATCACACCTGATATGCATATAAATAATTTTATAATCACGCCATGAGTTCATATATATATATATATATACATATCTCCTAATATACAGTATATATATATAATATATATATATATATACACATAGTCACTTCTTATATTTATATGTAAATATACTTTACATCACTCCTGTTATATATAAGCCTATGTAGGCCTATGTATGTATATGTATATAATTTATAGTCAACTACATAATATTGTGTATCAGGAGGGTCTGTAGCAATGGCAGATTGGCTCGTAAAACAGATGGAAATAAACAGCCATGATTGTGTGATAATTGCCTCATACGCGTCGAACCAGCGCCCATCTTAATGCCTTCTGCATTGACAAGTGGTCTGGCAGGTTGATAACCTGTTGCAGAGGCAGAGGCAGAGGATGTATTACTCCGCAGTCATAAAACACCAGGCAGAATATGAGTGTGTGCGTTTTAAGTGGAAACATGCGAAGGCGTCTAAGAGGTTTCTTTTGAAAATGCCGACTCACGATTATTAGGAACAGATTATGATTATGTCTGCCACCAACTCACCTATTCACTCGCAGAAGTAATGTCCTCAAGTCCAGACACTTGTAACTGTCACTGCAGTGTAGGTAGAGATTTTTATAGCGCCACTTCGTGGGGACCTTATACTATCTTATGCAAGTATACATGCCTACACAGCTGATATTTATCTCATTACGGCTGCATTCTTTTGTGTGTCCAAATTGTCAGTTCAATCTCTTCCTTTGCTAAAACAGGATAACACTGTCTGCGAAATCTGTTCCGAATTTAAACGTTATCAACTATACTTCTTGGAAACAGTTTCGACGCCTGACGTTTTTTAAAGTCAATATTTACAACCGATTTCCGACAAGTGCCTTATTTTTTTCTTTGAAGCCTGTGCCCTGTATCTTCAAACAACCATAACAAATGCAGAATATGTTGATAGCCATACTCTTTTTCATAAAAAATTATCAAAATGAAAGATCGTTTACCCGCTATCTGTGAATTTTATTTTGAAACTATAGTAGAAGATGGAAGACGAATGGTTTCCGCAGGAATGGTTCTTGTTGGTGGAGTTTACTATCAACAGCTTTGCGGGACCCTTTCTCTTGGTCTTATCTCGTTTCGCAAACGGTTGAAAACTTTATTCTTACAAGCTATCCGCTTTTAGAGATAATCTCTAAAATTAATGCGATATTAATATCAGATAACTGCTAGAATGCTTTACCACCACCACCACCACCACCACCACCACCACCACCACCACCACCACCACCACCACCACCACCACCAGGTGTTTCTGTATTTGTGAATGTTTGTGTGCGGTTGTGTGTGTCTGTTTACGGAGAAGTGTTTAACGGTGTAAATATGTGGCATGGGTATAAACGCAGGTGATACGCTATATGTCGAGTTTGCAGGTGTTTTGCAATGCTTTCTATAAGAGACAGAGATTGCTAATCGTCCTTTCTGAGTCGCTGCCGAAGAGATAGAGCGAGAGAGACCTACAGACAGACAGAAGCAGGCACAGAGAGAGAGAGAGACAGACAGGCAGACAGACAGAGACAGAGACAGACAGACAGACAGACACAGACAGACAGACAAACAGATACGGAGAGAGAGAGGGTCAGGAGATGGGCGCTGATTGGTACTATACAACTGTTTATTAGACCCAATGGGGTTTCGCCAATAATTAGAAAAGGCAACCACGCATAAGGCACCCATGATGCTGCTCTCTGTCCGTCCGTTCCTCCGTCCATCCGTCTGTCTGTCTTTATGCATGTCTGTATGTACGTCTGTCCGTACTTCTGCCTACCTGCCTCTCTGTCTGTCTGTCTGCCTGCCTCTCTGTCTGTCTGTCTGCCTGCCTCTCTGTCTGTCTGCCTGCCTCTCTGTCTGTCTGCCTGCTTCTCTGATCTGCCTGCCTCTGTTTTTCTGCCTGCCTCTCTGTTTGAATGTCTGTCCGTCTGGCACTTCAGATGGAACAAAGTCCGTGTCTAAATGCGCTGTATAAATGTACAACTGCAGACATGCGTTGACGTAAAATCTCCGTTTGTGCCGTGAAAAAACAGACGACAGAGAATATTACGAGGAGAAATCTCCATCTAAGAAAATCTTTGAAGTGATCCTGAAGTAGGGGGGTTTCCCTCTTCGTTACACCCGCCTTTCGGGCGGTCCCCTTTGTGCTCTTCGCCGACCATTCCATTAAGATACATTGCCATTGTCTTCGAATACATTTCACCGGTAAATGGTCGTCACACGGGTCGCTGTTGCGCGGTGCCTCACAAGACGACGATAACTTCAAATCTTCCCACAGAACAGTTAAGTTGGGAGCGCCACGCTGGGCGCCTTCCCATCGGCTCCATTTATCTGACGCGATAATGGTCCGACACGATTGATTTACTCAAAGAGCAACTGTAGCCGCCAATTGCATTTCTCTCTCGGAGTAAGTCCTTCTTGATGACCTGCGATACCGAACCGGAGTTGGATACTGAGTTGGATAATGGAGGAACTGATGAAAAGAACGACTAGAAGTGTTTATGTTTACCACGACGCTGCGTTTTGTGTTCTGCGAAACACAACCATTAGAGTTTTTTGGTATTCGAGGTCGACATGATTCTTCGAGTTCTTAAAAGAATGTTCGGAGTCAATAAATCCATTCATCCACCAATCCATTCAATCATTCATCAATCCATCCATCCATTCATCCATCCATCAATTCATCTATCCCTCAAGCCAGCAGATAAAACGCTCTTGGTGGAGTAAGATGCACTACTGCAAGCCAGCCGATATATACGTTCCCTTGCAAGGGAATGCATACATCCATCCATCCATCATCCATCCACAAACATACCTACACATCTTCGCACACCAGAACGCCAATGTAATCATCCCATACACCGAATCTTACTCCACCGAGTGCATTTTAACTAATCCCATCCCAATCATTCTACCTAATCCCAATCAATGAAACGTGAAACGCAAGTCGTGACGCGCGTCAATTTAGTCATTCTTCAGACAGTCAAGTAGGGCCAATCACAACCGTCAAAATCCATCAGGAATATTTCTACGCCACATCAGCGCCTATCACTCGCCCCGTGATTCCGACCTTCTCTGAAGACGCTACGGTTGGTGTCACGAAATATAGTATCCCCCCATCCATGCATGAGTATCCCCCTTAGCGCAATGAAGTATTCGGTTAAGTTTGCATTTTTGCGGTTTCTAAGTGTATTCAGTCGTACTGTTTGGATTTATTGTACACATAACATTTTTAAATTGCGTAGCGCCGATTATCTTTAGTTTATTCGTCGACCTGAAATTAATTTACTTCGTTTTGGTGATTTTGACTGGATTTTCGTCGAGGCTATCGTGACGCGTATGACGATGGGGATAGAATGGTTTATCCCCCCGGATATTCTAAACAGGTTTATTCCATCCGGGGGGATAAATTCATACATCCCCCCGGATAGTCTTAGGACGGATACTCTATTTCGTGATACCGGCTCCTACAACGAAAAGCTGGAAGCGGAATTCTCTAGATGAGGAACTGTTTCAGGGAGGCTCCAATTGAAGGGGACGAAATGATGTTGCTCATTTCCGATTTTATTAGACCCCATTTGCGATTTGATTACACCCAATTTCCGATTTATTGTGCCCCATTTCCGATTTTATTATGCCACATTTCCGATTTTACTGCGCCCCATTCGACTATGCTTTATTATCGAAGCTGCGTGAGAAAGATATTGCTTGAGTAAGAGTGTTAGATAAAAGCTAATGTAAATGCTCACGTTTTTACCTAATTATAGCGACCACATGACCTCCACCGTGTTCATTTTTCAATGAATTGATCGGGTGAGATCCTTCACTGGCATCAGGTCACGGTGATTCTGTGTTAGGAAGAGGGAGGCAGGCATAAGTACACATATGCAGCCACATACATAGACATACATCAAGGGCGTAGCACATATGCATACATATGTATTGTACATACATACGTTTTCACGCAGTATTTAAATGCAAGAAGACGTACTTGCATGCAAAACTGTAGGCATGCATGCTTACTTACATAAATGTATACACACACACACACCACACACAATGTACACATGCATACAGACAGACAGACATACTTACTTGAACAGACAGACAGACAGACAGACAATGTATAGACAGACATACAGACAGACAGACAGACAAACAGACAGACATACAACCAATTGAACCAAACCACCGTAGCCTGTCTGGACTGCAGACCGGAGAGACAATAGCAGAACGAGAGAGGTTCTCTGTTGAAAGGAGAAAGAGACAGTATGAAGAATGTCTTGTATAATGAGACTTTTGGATGTTCCTTGCTTTTTGTATTCACTTACACCCGTTCATACATATGCATCAGTGCGCGTCTTAGTCCAGCGCTTGGCATGCGGGACTGTCAATCAAGCGGTCGGGGTTCAATCCCCACAAGGACGATATTGCTTCGGGATATCGGATCCAACTTACGGCCCCGATGGGCGTAGCCAGGAGAAATTTCGGAGGGGTTTAAAGATTTGGGGGTGTCATTGAAGATCGTCGCAAAAATTAAGGTTTTGTGTACTTTCGCATGTAAAAGCCTATAACAAAATTTCAGGAAACTTATTGGGGGGGGGTTGAAACCCGAAACATCCTCTGGCCAAGCCCCTAACCAACTCAGCTATACTGAGCACACTGACCGTACACTGTCAGTAAGAAGATCAGACTGCGAGAGAAAGGACTGGCCACCCGCCCTCATATATGCCGAGGCTAAGAAAATGAAGTCACTATCACTTCATACCCATGGCTGCCTCTCCATGCAGGCTGTAGCTTAAAGGAATGTTCTTGTTCTCATCATAAATATATGTATAGGGTCTATAGATATATTCATATATTTATACGATACATGTATATATTATATATGTACTATATATATATATATATATATATATATATATATATATATATATATATATATATATATATATATATATATATATATATATATCCTGTGTATAATAAGTAGTTCATAGGGTCATCTTTCTTCGTCATCTCAATAGTAGGGCGCTTGTAATTTCTGAGGCGAGGACGATAAGGCAGATCAATTGCATGGAAACAGCTCCATGCCATCATGCAATGCACGTGACGCATACGCATACGCAGACGCACACACATACATGCACGCACGCACACACACACACACACAGACACACGCACGCAAAGCAGATAAATTACACATCAATTGCATTATATGGAATGTATACATAGCAGGAACCCTGAAAAAGCTGGCATACGTGGGCGGCACTGATACCACAAGATAGTGGATATCAGAGCCAGTCCTAAGCCTGAAACTCTCTTTAAGGGAGAAGTGCGAAGGTCGAACGGATGGGTGCAGATACTCCGTTCGTAAAGAAAAATACGTATGAAAATTGGACTCCAACGGGCCTCGGCCCATGGATCTGATGCAAGCGTTGGACACCTACGGGCCTGCGGCCCATGGATCCTGATGATGATGATATACATATAATATGCATTTTAAACATATGTATGCATATTGTATATATAGGCCTATTTACATATGGGACCGCAGACAGATAGTCAATAGATCATGTGCCTAGAAAACAGGATGCCACGATATTCTTCTCGCATCGTCGGATGTTGGCACCGCAGCAGCAGCAGCAGAAGCAGAGATGGGCGCCCTCTCTTGAGTCGATGTCTGTAATCGAATGACAGCAATTTAAACGCACAGACATCGTCTGTCAATGCCAGAATGGGATGTCCTTGAGACGCCTATAATGCATAATATTTTCAGCGGGGGCAAGGTGGCATTGGATAACATCTGGCAAAGTGACCGAGAGGTACCGAGTTCGAGCCCCGTTGGGCGGATATGCTTTGTGTTTTGCAAGCTGTCTATTCTGTTAGTAGTTAAGATTTGTGTCTTGAATGGGTACACTGTAACCGGTTGCGGTGTCAACTATTGTTGAATAAACGAAAATATATATATATATGCTAATATATATGTCATATATATATGTGTGTGTATATGTATATGTGTATATATATGTACGTATATATATATACATATATAATTTATATATATTATAGGCACGTTCTACGTAGAACTCCGTATATCATCTGTGATAAAAGGGAATCGTTAAAAACCTGTAAAACTCGGCCCTTTCAAACATATTTCACCTGGCGATGATTCTTCGACATTCGTGGTCCTAAAAATTCAATATCTGGAATGATTAGCCTATTATTTGAATGCGACTGCACGCAAGCCGCGCTTTACTTGACTTTTTTTATTTGTCAAGATTACGGTGGCGAACGTTAACGAAAAGAATAAGTCTGCGATTGGGCGTAAACTTTCTCCGGACTCGAATAAAAATAATGAGAAGCGGCAATTGCTGCGGATCTGAATTCAGCGGAGCAAGCAAGAATTAATGGCGAATATCTGCGCGAAGGACGGTCTACAACGCATTTTCTAGAAAGGAGGATTTCTGGCTAAATACTATTAATGGGCTTCGGAAAATAATCGTGTAAAGGCCGCACGTATCACACATCGGCTACCTATGTTTACACGACGTTGAATTAATGACCGCGTCACCAGCGAGGGAGGCAAGATGGCGTCCTAATAATACGAAGCAGCCACTGCGGCTCCTAATGGCCGCCGATCTTTGACGAAAATGCATGAATCCTGTGGTCTTGTCAAGTAATGGGATGCTGGCGCAGTTGACGTGTATGAATTGCGCCTAATTCAAATAAGATTGGTTTCTTAGGATGGAGATTTACGGCTTCCGAAGAGCTCTAAATCCGAGCGATAAATCGACTTGATCCGACTTGTAGCGGAGAACAGCTTGTCTTCTTGCGTTTCTTATTCGGAGCTGCACAGGGCCAACGGACAGCAAGGACAGTTCGATGATGTACAGCTTCTCGCCTGTTCCAGGTGTCATGTTCGCGGAATATTTCGATACTCGTAAGACTGGCTGCAGAGAGATGCAGGGTACTGCGTTGCAGCGAGGTGACATGTGCTGACGAAATCGCCACGCACTTTCGGAGATTTAGACAGGAAGACGCGTGTCATTAAACCCTAGACAGGCATTAGTCGGATAGAAATACAACATGACCCCAAAAAAATTGCAAGAAAACGTTTTATGTTGATTTTCTGCTGTATTTGGTCTGGGGAGGAACATACCCAAAGTTGGACAAAATCGGAACACGGCATCACCCCCAAAAATGCATTTTAACCAAGATGGCGGCCAATAATGACGCCAAAACAAAAAACAGTATATATCAGGTCATAGGTAATCTACAATAACAAATGAAGTATCAAATTTAACATTATCAAGGTCAAGGAATCGATTTATCATAGTGGCAATACTGTTGGAATGTTACTATCCAAGATGGCGGCCAAAATGGCCGCCAAAACACAAAAATATGTATATATCACTTCAGAGGTAACCTACAATAACAAATGACGTGTCGAATATAACGTTTTCATGGTCAAGAAATCGATTTAGCGTAGTGGCAATAGTATCGGAATGTAACTATTCAAGATGGCGGCCAATATGGCCGCCAAAACAGAAAAATGTGCATATATCAGGTCATTGGTAAGCTACAATAACAAATGAAGTATCAAATTTAACATTATCAAGGTCAAGGAATCGATTTATCATAGTGGCAATACTGTTGGACTGCTACTATCCAAGATGGCGGCCAATATGGCCGCCAAAACACAAAAAATATGTATACTTCTTGAAAACTATTGTAGCGCTCACAACAGCAGAAGCAGAACCTAGGGTTTTGACTTTGAAGTTCTTTTTGTGATTTCTTGGACTGTAGCATGCCTGGACCATTGCCAGCATGGGAATAAATGATAAAATTTTGCCACACATCTTAAAATTAAGCAATTTTCATTAGTTTACCTTTGAAAGTAGCTGATAGCATTAATTACATTTAACATCTATTACAAATAGGACATAGTTTGGTCCAAGTAAAGTTTCATAGCGGACCCTCAATGTTCTCTTCATCTGAAACTGGCTCTTGAGTCGTATTGTCGCAGTAGCTATGCTGACATTGTCCACAACCTGTGGTGCATTCCAGTCCATGTTTTTTGCAGCTGCACTGCAGTGTGTTGCATCGTGCAGAGCAACTACATCGGATCATTTTTAGCAGTTTGTCTGGTGCCGGACTGATATCCATCATGACTGGAACAAATTTTCCATCTTGCATAATCCAGACCCACTTAGTTGGATTCATATCGTCACTCTTGCCCAACCACTGCATCACTTGTAAGTAAACTCGCCGAGAGTGAAGTTTTGTGGCCGAGGGTGTTGGAGGCAGTCTTTCGGGCTTCACAAAGGTCTTGGCAGTGGACACCTTCCTACAAAGGATTCTGTAGCGTATTGACACTAGAGATTCAGACTGGATTCCCTTAAACATGGATAGGGCCTACCACTGCTGTGCAACCAGTGGTCTCTACTGTAATTGGATCGGCATTTGGTGCACAGAAGATCTTCGAACAACTGTGAAAGACAGGATCGCCACTGATTATTTTTTGGAAGATTGACATTTTGCCGACCCCAATAGATTCCTGAAGTACTGTCGCAACCAGAGAATGCATGGGCGAACAACAGATCAGAGCATATATCATCACCTAGTAGCTGTTTCAGAACCTTGATGTTATATACAGATGATTTCACTTTGTCTTTGTCGGACCGAAAGTAAAGGTCCTTGCAGTCACTTGCAGCGTGATGCAACAACAAAACCAACAGGTCTGTAGACTCTGTATCTTCTCCTATGAGGGTTGTTGACTTGTAAGATGACATTTCAACGGCTGCTTTGACTATATCTACGTCTGCATCTCCTTCAGCGTGTATGACATGACAGCCTATCTGTCGCAAGCGGTCAGCTATGAAGTTGATGATGGCCTGTTTATTCGTCTCATTTGCAAGAAAATCTTGCATTTTCCCAACAAACTGTGTTGCTTCTCTTATATTGACATTGTTTGCAACACTACTACTTCTTCGACGTAGATGTGTATTGTCCTTCGTACTTGGTCGTCCATTGTATCCATCAAAAACTACAGTGGCCTTGCCATAGAGTTTGACTGTGAAAGACGAGTAGTTATCAGCAATTGAACTATAGGTACTTCCTTCCTTCCATTTTAACCGATGTAGAAGGGAACCTCCATCAAGGACGTAGTGATCAGTCTTTGGAATGGACTGAAGTACAGCAGCATCAGATGACTTCACGTGGTTTCGTATATTATGGCCTCCAGAAGTTGTGCTTTTTCTGGCTTTCGTAAAAGATACTTTGCTTCAAACAACGACGGCGGATAAGGTGAAAGCTCATACTTCGTCACGTCATCTAGGCACAAATCTCCGGACTGTGATACAACCAGGAATCTCTGAAACAACAGAGCTGGATCAATGGTCCGGTCCTCAGTGAAATATAGGAGAGTCGTTACCTAATTTTACCCACTGAGAGTTGAAGCCTAATTCCATACTGAGAGTTGAAGCCTAATTTTACACTGAGAGTTGAAGCCTAATCTAGTCCAAGTACAGGTCAAAGGTCAAACGACCACCTCAGCCTGAAACAGACACTGCTGTGGGAGGCTCATTTCAAGGGTTGCCCTTTCTTGGGTGGGGCGTACGTGTGCCTACCCCTCACCTTCCAAGGAGACCAGTATTTTTGAGTGGAAGCCAGAGCAGCCGGCCAATTGGTCACAACAAAACTCTACGCAGAGCAAAGCTCATTGAATATTCATTATTTGCACGCTGTGCATTCTATTTAGGCCTTTCACACTTACAGTAGTTTTTCACAACCTTTTCCTATTAGGTGTTTGTACTTGCATAGGGTTTGACGTCACACACACACACACAGCGACTGACTAAGCTTTTCTCATTAATTATTGAGTCCAACACTTGTAATACCAACAAGCTGCACATTCGTTCGCGCCATACAACCATTTCACATTGACTGGCAACCAATTTTTACTCCATAGCATTCATCTAGCGCCCTTACACTTCACCCATCTTTGCTCAAGTATTGCAAGGCCACCATTTTGCAATGTTTCTTAGTACTATTACATCAATGCCTTCAATTCTTTTGTACCATACAACCAGTTTCGCTTAGGCGCGCAGCCATTTAGACTCAATTCAACAATTACAAAGCACATGCCACTTTGTGTTTTTGTGTGTTTGCATGTTTGACTGTTTGTGTGTATGAGTGTGGTTGTATGTTTGGCTGTTTGTGTCTTTAGCCGTTTGTGTGTAAGAGTGTGTTTGTGTGTTTAGCATTTTGAGAGTATGACTGTGGGTTTAGCATTTTGAGAGTATGACTGTGGTTGTATGTGTTTGAATCTTTGTGGGTTTAGCATTTTGAGAGTATGACTGTGGTTGTATGTGTTTGGCTCTTTGTGAGTGTGAGTGTGTTTGTGCGTTTGGCTGTTTGGATTCAGGTGGCATGGAAAAACCCCAATTGGGTAATTTTGCTTAGCAAGCGACTTTTACAGTGATAGAGAGCCAGAGAGAGAGAGAGAGAGAGAGAGAGAGAGAGAGAGAGAGAGTGTGAGACGTCTTTTCTGTGTGTAAGAGTGTGTTTGCGTGTTTGTGTGTGTTTAGCATTTTGTGAGTATGAGTGTGCTTGTACGTTTGGTTGTTTGTGCGTTTAGCTGTTTGTGTGTTTAGCATTTTGAGAGTAAGAGTATGGTTATGTGTTTGGCTCTTTGGGTCCTTAGCAGTTTGTATGTATGAGTGTGCTTGGGTGTTTAGCATTTTGCGTGTATGAGTGTGTTTGTGCGTTTGGTTGTTTGTGCGTTTAGCTGTTTGCGTGTTTGAGTGTTTAGCATTTTGAGAGTATGACTGTGGTTGTGTGTGTGTTTGGCTCTTTGTGTCTTTAGCTGTTTGTGTGTAAGAGTGTGTTTGCGTGTTTGTATGCTTAGCATTTTGTGAGTATGAGTGTGTTTGGCGGTTTGTGCGTTTAGCTGTTTGTGTGTTTGTGTGTCTATGTGTTTGGTAATTTGTGTGTGTAGGTGTTCGCGTGTTTGTGGGTTTAGCAGTTTGTGAGTATGAGTGTGTTTGTGCGTTTGGATGTTTGGATTCAGGTGGCATGGGAAAAACCTCAATTGGGTAATTTTGCGTAGCAAGCGACTTTTACAGTGTTAGAGAGCCAGAGAGAGAGAGAGAGAGAGAGAGAGAGAGAGAGAGAGAGAGAGAGAGAGAGAGTGAGTCGTCTTTTGGCAGAGAACCGTTATAGGCTTTTCTCCATGGTATGGAGTGGTGTTTCAAAATCTCGCTTGGCGCATTTTTACATCTGACAGCTTACACTTATACAATTTTAAGCTTTTCACAGTTCAATAGCCCTTTACTCATTAGAAAGTCCCAGCTATGGTTCTCATATTTAGGTCTGGTGAGGTGGTTTTGTCGCGCTTGTTTGAAAGAATACAAAATTTAGCTGTAATTATTCATTACGTTCGCAGCACGTTAGCCTGCTATAGCAAGACACGTAGGTTTAATGTTATCAGATTATTCTTAATCTACCCATGGGCATGCTGAGCTGACATGCATTTTGAAAGACGACGCAATTATTTGCTTCATCTCCAGGCCCTTAACTAAAACTCGCATTCAAAGCTAGTTTGAGTGACTTAGCAATTCTTTTACGTCTAAGGCATAGCCTTCAACCACATCTTTCTCTCTAGGATCTCAATTACAGCACGAAACATGTTTTTGAGAGCATGCCTAGTACACCTTTAAGACGGATGGCATGCAATTACTCGATTGTCAAGCAAAAAAAATACACTCACATAGACAGCAAAGTCGTATGAAATCTCAAGTGTACACGCTTTGTCAATATGGATGGCTTCTTAAGTTATTCGATTGTTGAGGTTTGTGTTCAGTTTTCTAGTCTGAAAAGATGGTGACTGTGCGTTAAACTGATGTCATTTTAAGAGACTTAGCAAACAAGGTGTTTTTAAAAGCGCCAAAGACCCATGAATGAGAGAGAAAAATTATGGCTTTTCTGTGAACTGAAGATTAGTCGGTTAAACTTAGGATAGCCGCAGCTTGTATGCCTATATTTCTGAAGCATTGCTCATCGAATTTGCGTGTTTTTAGTTGACATTAATAAAATTGAATGAACGCATGTACAGTGCTTCTATATTCGATTGCTAAGACACAATAAATGCATATGAGCTTGCTAATGTTGCTGCTCTTAGGTTGAGCAATGGCCTTTTTCATACTAATCCACCATCTTTTCATGTTTCATGTGTTTAAAAATGAGGTTTTAATCGATTTGCCGGTGGTTCGCCGCTTAAACGCTGAAGAGTCACAGCATAGCTGTGACTCCTTTGCGGTGGGGGCGGTGGCGGTGGCGGCGGCGGCACGGGCCTTCCCTCATCTTACGCGTATTCATGGGCTGTCATGTCGCTTTTTACAATTTACTTGAATTTCCTCTTTAAGTATGAGTTCTGGCTGTACACTAAGGTTTTCAGTTCTGGGCAAACTTGTACATTTATCCCAAGTTAATGATATTGTACACGTTCGGCTTGTAACAATTATGGAGCTCAACTCACATGATGGGTAGTGCTAATCGTTCTCCCGCTCTCTCAGGAATTTTTTCAGCAACCTGAAACCTTTAACTGTGAATCACAAAAAGTTGGAATCCTGAACGAAGAAAAAATGTAAAATGTTGGATCATGAAAGGTGAGAACCCAAAGTTCTGTAAACTGAAACACAGCAACCAAAGTTTTGAAAACGGATAGATGGGAATCTTTGATATAGGCCAATGTGTTTTAGGTTTTAATTGTGGTGTTTTAAATTTGTATCAGCAGCATCGACTGAAGTCGATACACTTAAACAGGTTCGCAGAAACTTCTTAAAATTTCTCAACACAATGGAGTGGCATGCCCTTCACATAAGCGCTTTCAATTAACAATTCATACACAGTCAAAATTGTTACCGGCTTTGCGGTGAAAGCTGATGGGACCAACGCGCCATGTGCAGCACAGCCGCTGCTGCTACAGCAGCTTCTACAGCTGTTGCTGCTTCTACAGCTGCCGTAGCCTCTACGGTTGACATTGCCAGAGCTTCTGCTAGAGTCATCGCTTCAAATTTAATGAAAATTTGTGTAGGGTGATGATTGCAAAATCGAATTAAAGTTCTGAGCCTCCAACCCTGTGGCAAATAGAAATGGCCTAGACCGTATCATTTCTGTTGTTCATTTGTAATTCGATATGTTCCTTTTAAATTGGTAGGTGGCGGTTTGCAACACTCGCCATCTCAACTTGAAGTCGCTAACAGCCACAGCTCAACTCTAGCGCGCCCGTTCATTGCAATTTGTTCATATATATATTATATTTATGTATATGTGGCTTCGGCTAGGCCGATCGTTGGACTCTCGTTCTGGTTATAACGAGTACACTAATGTTCTGTGAACTTGCAGAGAGCTGCAAAGTCCGAGTAGACACGCAGAATTCGCTGTGGGCGTGTTTCTTCAGGCGTAACTTATTCACAAAGTCCAAAATGATGCGATTGGACTGATGGCCAGGTGCAACAAACTGTGTATGTGTGTGACAAGAAGAAGAAGTTTAAAATATGGCATAGTAAAGGCCTTATAGATATACGCATAATTCTAGTGGAATATTTATATAGCGTCAACTTTCCAAGCTGTAAGTACAAGTCACAACAAACCTAAATGAAATGTCTGATGCTTTCAGTGCTCAATGGTAGCCCTCTGCAAAGAACAATACTTACAGCTCCATAATTGTTACAAGCCGAACGTGTACAATATCATTAACTTGGGATAAATGTACAAGTTTGCCCGTATAGAATTATAGTGGTCCAAGTGACAAAAACCTGAAACGGAGAAAATCGACAAGTAAGCTATTCAGCTTGCTATTTCTGCAGAAGCGTAGATAGTGTAATGATCATTAATTATATTGATGAAAATAAATTGAAAGTGATTACTTTTCTCCATTTTTACTAAATTGAACAAATACAATATTTATTATTATCAGTTTCATGCCTAGCCCATTGTGATTTTAGGCTGTTTTTAATGAATTCGTTAAGAATTATAATGGACCATTTGATTTGGACCACTGTGTTTAGGTACTGATAACGTTAAGGAGTGTATAATAGTGGACCATCTGTCTCAGACCAGTGTGTTATTCCCTGTGCGCAGGAGTTGCAAGCAGCTCTATAGTGGGCCATTATGGTCCGGACCAGTTATTATTCATTGTTTGAATGAGGATGTTGTACGCTGTCGTTATGTTTCTGAATGGAAATAATTATTAATCAGCACTGTAATAATGCTGAATGCAATCATGACAATCATTGTGTTAAGAGAGATGGTAGAAACAAGTTTTCTTGGAAATTAAAAGTTGTTTTTTTGGATGGTTTATGTATTTCTGGTTTCCAAATTCAGTTACTGTTAAGAAGAACAGTTACTCTAATTCAAAATATCATTTCAGATTTCTGACTGTAAAACATAAAATAATTAAATCATAGCAGTTAATTTTATTACAATAATAATAATAATATTATAGTCTGTTTAGATCCTGTGTTTTAAGTAATTGAATCATCCTCATTAAAACTGATTTAAAAGTAACAAATTAAACAACCAAATGATCAAAATCAATGGTGTTTGTTTCCATAATTTTTCTATAAAAATTCCAAACACTGAGAAAGAAACAAATTTTTCACTTATAGTGTTAATGCAAGTAAAGTAGCTTGGTAGTATTACTGGCCGTTGCTTTATTGGAGTTATACAATCAAAATTAATAAAGCCATCGACTCTAGCACAATAAATTGTGTTTTGAAGATTATTAATTTTCATCAGATCTCTTAATGCTTTTTAAACAGTTGAAACACCATGCACAGTTTCGCTAGATCACAGCATCCTCTTCCTCCGACTCTTCCTCTGACACGCAAAGTTCCTCATCGGGTAAAATGTCCGGGTCATCATTTTTACTGCCTTTCACAAACAGACTGTCATAGAATGTGTGGTATATCGGCGGAATGTAGTCTTTCAATGACTGAAGGTCTTCAAATTTTTCTTTCTTTATGGCTTTCCGACCTCTTGGTGAAAGAAGTACAGTTTCAGTGTTACATCTGGCCATCTTACCTCCACGTCGTAGATCTACCTTTGTCCACTCGAAATCATCATCACACACATATTTGAACATCATAATCTGAGGTTCCTGTTTGGTGAAGCAAATTGACTGTATCTGAAGCCATTTCACTGGACTTCCATCACATGCCTTTTTTCTGTTGACCAACTGTTTGCTCGTTCTCTGAAGATCCACAAAGTCTTCTGATTTCATTTCAATAACCTTAAATGGATTGTGTTTCCGTGCTTGACGTATCAGTTCCATCCAGTGTTCTGGGATGTATACGTCCTTTGCTTGTTTCTTACATCGTTCAATTACACCGAAATCGGCGTCGTTAGGCAGGTATGAATGTCCAGATTGCATGTAATTTATTGTGAAAGATTCCAAAGGAAGAGTTGCAACACAGTGACTCATGAGAACTGCTATTTTAAAATTGCGGTTTTGGCCTCCACATGAATCTGAAAATGCCGTCACGTTAACTAACCCTTCCTGAGTTAGAGATTGAAGGAATTTCCATATGCATGACCCAATTTCTGAGGCACCGCGGCTTGCACAGCCTTCATGCCACATGTACATGAAAGCATCATTGTTAGCAAGATTGTGTATTCCAAGGTTGTAGGTAGCCAATTGACGCTTGTAGTAAGCTATTCCTGTTGAAATTGCTGGGGTTATCAGCGTCTTCTGCAAATCAAATGAAAAGCAAACATTTCTATGATTTGCAGTATTCCTTGACGAGTTGAGTTTAGCTCGGACTTTTTCAGCTTTTCTGAGATGCAATTCTTTCTGAACTTTAATTTCGGTATTATCCTCAACTTCCAGTAATATTTTAAACCGATCACACTTAGCACAAGTATCTTTCAATGGTTGATGAAACGAGAGGTTATATTTCGTGTTGAACACTATTCGATAAAAACTCTCCATTACGGGTTTGTAAGATTTCTCGACACAAAATTGGCAATATAATTTATACATGATTTTCAGATTGAGATTGGATGCCAAGTATTCACGTGAGGCTTGGTGTGATCGTGTATAGTGTGACACATAACGTGGAAACATTGAAATATGCTCCAGTACTGAATTAGTATCCTCTGCTGAATATTTATGTTTAACGTGCTTGCCACGCTGATCTGGTTTAACTATTCCATTATTTGTGCGTCTACTTTGCAAAACTCTATCCAGTCTGCCATTTGAGATACCAAAAGTTGTTAAAAATAAGTCTTTACAGACTTGTTTACGGCCAGTATCAGTGAGAAAATGATAGGAGCGAGACAGCTTTTTCTTTGCCTCAACAGAGCCCGTTGCTACTTCTCCTGCGTCAATACTCTTTACTGTGCGTCTTGCCACTGGACGTTCATCGACTAAAGCAGACAAATTCGCATTCTGCAAGTCAAGATTGCCAATATTCCAAAATGAGTCAAAAATTATTTGTCGTTGCACTACAGTAAAGTTACTACATTCGTAGCTTCTTTTGCATCCACAAACATGCTCTGCATTAAAATTCTTACCAGGCATTTCTTTTCCTCTGGAGGTAACATAGGCATTACCAGAATTTCGATTCTTGACCCTTTTTTTCTGCTTCCATTGACTTTCTTGTCTCAATCGTTTCTTACTTGTATGTTCAACTGGTGTTGATTCTAATTGAAATTGTGTTGATTCAAGATTCAGTTCATACTGATTATTATCATCTTCAGGCAAAACAGATGGAAACTGGGATTCAGGCCCAATGTCAGGTGCAGGTGCTATCAAGTCAGAGTTTCTATCCTGCAACAAGTCGTACACGCAAGTACCGTCACTTTGTGAATGGGTAAGAACAAAGAAACATTCCTTTTCAGAGCCACTACCATCTGTGGCAAATACTCGAATGAATTCACCACCAGGCACTTCACACTGTTCAGATTCTTGCAAAGCTTCGTTGGTCGTTTCCTGCTCTGGGATGATTGCTTCTGGCATTTCACACTGTTCAGATTCTTGCAAAGCTTCGTTGGTCGTTTCCTGTTCTGGGATGATTGCTTCTGGCATTTCACACTGTTCAGATTCTTGCAAAGCTTCGTTGGTCGTTTCCTGTTCTGGGATGATTGCTTCTGGCATTTCACACTGTTCAGATTCTTGCAAAGCTTCGTTCAGATTCTTGCAAAGCTTCGTTGGTCGTTTCCTGCTGGGATGATTGCTTCTGGCATTTCACACTGTTCAGATTCTTGCAAAGCTTCGTTGGTCTTTCCTGGGGATGATTGCTTCTGGCATTTCACACTGTTCAGATTCTTGCAAAGCTTCGTTGGTCGTTTCCTGTTCTGGGATGATTGCTTCTGGCATTTCACACTGTTCAGATTCTTGCAAAGCTTCGTTGGTCGTTTCCTGTTCTGGGATGATTGCTTCTGGCATTTCACACTGTTCAGATTCTTGCAAAGCTTCGTTGGTCGTTTCCTGTTCTGGGATGATTGCTTCTGGCATTTCACACTGTTCAGATTCTTGCAAAGCTTCGTTGGTCACCTGTTTCCTGTTCTGGGATGATTGCTTCTGGCATTTCACACTGTTCAGATTCTTGCAAAGCTTCGTTGGTCGTTTCCTGTTCTGGGATGATTGCTTCTGGCATTTCACACTGTTCAGATTCTTGCAAAGCTTCGTTGGTCGTTTCCTGTTCTGGGATGATTGCTTCTGGCATTTCACACTGTTCAGATTCTTGCAAAGCTTCGTTGGTCATTTCCTGTGCTGTGGTGATTGCTTCTTCACGGCTTGTATATTGTTCACTGTGTTCAGGTTCTAAAAGTGCAGATTTCGGTTCGATTTTGTTACGGTCCCTTAATGCGATAATCACTTGTGACTCGCGCCACGAAGCATACTTTGCTGTCAGTTTCTTTTTACGCTGTGGACGATCCATGATTTCTATTTTCAAAAGTAACATTTAAAACGTCAATAACAATCAACATTACTAAGTAATGGAAAATGTCAAATTGTCAACCCAAACCCAGTCTTTTGGGTTATAAGAATTTAGGTTTCACGTTATCAGACACAAATATTATAACAAAATCGCTATGGTAATAATTATTATTATAATAATATTCGTTCATTATAATCACAAGAAATAGTGATACAATGGACTGTGGTACAATGACAAAAATAAACTAATACAAGGTACTAAAAATGTTAAAATGAACAGCTTAGATAACCAAAAGTTGAGAAATCAGAAAATTATTAACATTAATGTTATTAAAATTAATAAAACACTGGAGAAGAAAATTCATAATTATTATTATTAGAGTCATCCTTGCCAGGAAGATTAAAGTCATGGATCCTTTGTGTAAGGGTGTAAGGACATGATACGGGTAGACGGAAAATGGAACGAAGTCATAATATATTATTAGTACATGTGCGTCACAGTCTCATCTGTCATTCTACTGAAAGAACCTTAAAATAATAATGGTAACATCCAAAAACGCAAAGCAATAAAATTAATCAAGTGATCCTTAGCGAATTCCAATGATGCTTAGCGACGTTTAACCTCCAATTTAATGAAAAATGAAAACAAGAAATTCATTGAACGATTGAAAGCATGGAAGTCGACCATCGATATCTATTAATATTATTTTTAGACCAACGACCTCGATTCACACACAGATTGCGATAAATTGTATAGCCCAATACGCGCAATGCTAAACAAAAAGACTCAGTCTTACAGTGGGCTATAATATCTTAGTCCATTATAGCGTTAAGGCTCTGCAAAACAGGCATGCCTCCTATAATGGTCCAAACGTCACAGACCAGTTTAGTACTGTGTAAACTTCTGGGGGTTATACAACCACAGTGGTCTATTTGCTTTGGCCCACTATAACTAACCAATTTCCATGAAAAGCCTTAGAATCATAATCAATGTGACCTTTTACACTAAGTTCTACTAGGCATGTAGATAGCCCACTGTAACAGTAAAATTGCCCGAAAAATTAGCTTTCCAACGGTATAATCACACTCAACAATCCAATTTCGTCACTTGGACCACTATAATTCTATACGCATCCATATTGACAAAGCGTGTACACTTGAGATTTCATACGACTTTGCTGTCTATGTGAGTGTATTTTTTTTGCTTGACAATCGAGTAATTGCATGCCATCCGTCTTAAAGGTGTACTAGGCATGCTCTCAAAAACATGTTTCGTGCTGTAATTGAGATCCTAGAGAGAAAGATGTGGTTGAAGGCTATGCCTTAGACGTAAAAGAATTGCTAAGTCACTCAAACTAGCTTTGAATGCGAGTTTTAGTTAAGGGCCTGGAGATGAAGCAAATAATTGCGTCGTCTTTCAAAATGCATGTCAGCTCAGCATGCCCATGGGTAGATTAAGAATAATCTGATAACATTAAACCTACGTGTCTTGCTATAGCAGGCTAACGTGCTGCGAACGTAATGAATAATTACAGCTAAATTTTGTATTCTTTCAAACAAGCGCGACAAAACCACCTCACCAGACCTAAATATGAGAACCATAGCTGGGACTTTCTAATGAGTAAAGGGCTATTGAACTGTGAAAAGCTTAAAATTGTATAAGTGTAAGCTGTCAGATGTAAAAATGCGCCAAGCGAGATTTTGAAACACCACTCCATACCATGGAGAAAAGCCTATAACGGTTCTCTGCCAAAAGACGACTCACACTCCCTCTCTCTCTCTCTCTCTCTCTCTCTCTCTCTCTCTCTCTCTCTCTCTCTCTCTCTCTCTCTCTCTCTCTCTCTCTCACTCTGGCTCTCTAACACTGTAAAAGTCGCTTGCTAAGCAAAATTACCCAATTGAGGTTTTTCCCATGCCACCTGAATCCAAACATCCAAACGCACAAACACACTCATACTCACAAACTGCTAAACCCACAAACACGCGAACACCTACACACACAAATTACCAAACACATAGACACACAAACACACAAACAGCTAAACGCACAAACCGCCAAACACACTCATACTCACAAAATGCTAAGCATACAAACACGCAAACACACTCTTACACACAAACAGCTAAAGACACAAAGAGCCAAACACACACACAACCACAGTCATACTCTCAAAATGCTAAACACTCAAACACGCAAACAGCTAAACGCACAAACAACCAAACGCACAAACACACTCATACACGCAAAATGCTAAACACCCAAGCACACTCATACATACAAACTGCTAAGGACCCAAAGAGCCAAACACATAACCATACTCTTACTCTCAAAATGCTAAACACACAAACAGCTAAACGCACAAACAACCAAACGTACAAGCACACTCATACTCACAAAATGCTAAACACACACAAACACGCAAACACACTCTTACACACAGAAAAGACGTCTCACACTCTCTCTCTCTCTCTCTCTCTCTCTCTCTCTCTCTCTCTCTCTCTCTCTCTCTCTCTTTCTCTCTCTCTCTCTCTCTCTCTCTCTCTCTCTCTCTCTGGCTCTCTATCACTGTAAAAGTCGCTTGCTAAGCAAAATTACCCAATTGGGGTTTTTCCATGCCACCTGAATCCAAACAGCCAAACGCACAAACACACTCACACTCACAAAGAGCCAAACACATACAACCACAGTCATACTCTCAAAATGCTAAACCCACAAAGAGTCAAACACATACAACCACAGTCATACTCTCAAAATGCTAAACCCACAGTCATACTCTCAAAATGCTAAACACACAAACACACTCTTACACACAAACGGCTAAAGACACAAACAGCCAAACATACAACCACACTCATACACACAAACAGTCAAACATGCAAACACACAAAAACACAAAGTGGCATGTGCTTTGTAATTGTTGAATTGAGTCTAAATGGCTGCGCGCCTAAGCGAAACTGGTTGTATGGTACAAAAGAATTGAAGGCATTGATGTAATAGTACTAAGAAACATTGCAAAATGGTGGCCTTGCAATACTTGAGCAAAGATGGGTGAAGTGTAAGGGCGCTAGATGAATGCTATGGAGTAAAAATTGGTTGCCAGCCAATGTGAAATGGTTGTATGGCGCGAACGAATGTGCAGCTTGTTGGTATTACAAGTGTTGGACTCAATAATTAATGAGAAAAGCATAGTCAGTCGCTGTGTGTGTGTGTGTGACGTCAAACCCTATGCAAGTACAAACACCTAATAGGAAAAGGTTGTGAAAAACTACTGTAAGTGTGAAAGGCCTAAATAGAATGCACAGCGTGCAAATAATGAATATTCAATGAGCTTTGCTCTGCGTAGAGTTTTGTTGTGACCAATTGGCCGGCTGCTCTGGCTTCCACTCAAAAATACTGGTCTCCTTGGAAGGTGAGGGGTAGGCACACGTACGCCCCACCCAAGAAAGGGCAACCCTTGAAATGAGCCTCCCACAGCAGTGTCTGTTTCAGGCTGAGGTGGTCGTTTGACCTTTGACCTGTACTTGGACTAGATTAGGCTTCAACTCTCAGTGTAAAATTAGGCTTCAACTCTCAGTATGGAATTAGGCTTCAACTCTCAGTGGGTAAAATTAGGTAACGACTCTCCTATATTTCACTACTAAAAAGTGGATTGGACGAGATACATGAAACAACTGGAATGAATTTGGCAGAACTGAGAGATGCGACGGCGGACAGAAGGAAATGGAGAGGCTTGATCATGAAGGTCGCTAGAGTTCCAGGAACTGACAGCACAAGGTAACAGAGCTGGATCAATGGTCCGGTCCTCACTAACCTTGATGCTCCGAGCGGATGCTAATGTCTTCACTTTATATTTTACGCTTGTATGAATATTCAAAAACAGATTGTCCTTTCATTTCTGTAACCACGCTTTTGCCCACGGTGAAAAGATCTTGGACATTTACATACTTATCAGCATTGATCCCTGTGATAATGTTTCGTAAGGTCGTCTCCTCCGAGAATGGAGAATATTGTTCAAGTGTAGTGGCAAGTTTTGCCAAGTCTGCCCTGTCCCTCTCCATCCTTGAAGCAGTCGCTTCCTTGTGTTGTTTACTTGTTGTGTACACTGTATTGTTGAAGTCCTGCATGGCGTAGTTGTATGACGAACAAATGGGAGCAGACATTGTCCAAACGGCTCTTTGATGTTCAGTCAGGCCACTTCCTCTGGTTAAACCACCTGCAGTCTTAAGTGATCGCATAAGAGTCTGCTCAATCACCAAGTCGGATCCAAGGCCAGCCCAGTACTGGTTTGTTCGCCTTATGACGTGGAATCCTTCCTGGAATTTATGGAACACTACAGGATTTTCAGTTTCTAACAACTTCATGTTCTGCAGGTACAGATAAGCAGATTTCAGATAATTAGCGTGCGCTGCAGCAGCAAATATGGGTAGACACTCAGATACAGCGTGGAGATGCAAGTCCCACGACCCTGTTCGATTGGCTTCTATGAGCTTACTGGCTGTTTCCAACATTTTAAGGTAGTTCATCCACAGTTTGCTCGTTTCGGAACCATCGGATAATTCACACTTTTTAGAAATCAGTCCTTTCTTTATCCCGTCAATGCAGTCTGATTTCAGTAATGTTTCCAAATCAATTTTACCAGCCTCCAGACAAGTGTAAAGTCTCTCGAACTTTTGGCAAAGATTGTCAAAGCCTGGCTCGCTTTGACTGACTTTAGCTGCAATCTGCTGCGTAAGGCACTGACTTACAAGCAGATGTCCACGAATTGATCGTTGGACAGCTTTCCCGCTCATCATGTGTACCACTGCGTTTTCACCATATATCGTCTCTAATATGTCTGTGAGACCATATTTTTGTGTTTTGGCGGCCATATTGGCCGCCATCTTGGATAGTAGCATTCCAACAGTATTGCCACTATGATAAATCGATTCCTTGACCTTGATAATGTTAAATTTGATACTTCATTTGTTATTGTAGCTTACCAATGACCTGATATATGCACATTTTTCTGTTTTGGCGGCCATATTGGCCGCCATCTTGGATAGTTACATTCCGATACTATTGCCACTACGCTAAATCGATTTCTTGACCATGAAAACGTTATATTCGACACGTCATTTGTTATTGTAGGTTACCTCTGAAGTGATATATACATATTTTTGTGTTTTGGCGGCCATATTGGCCGCCATCTTGGATAGTAACATTCCAACGGTATTGCCACTATGATAAATCGATTCCTTGACCTTGATAATGTTAAATTTGATACTTCATTTGTTATTGTAGCTTACCTATGACCTGATATATACTGTTTTTTGTTTTGGCGCCATTATTGGCCGCCATCTTGGTTAAAATGCATTTTTGGGGGTGATGCCGTGTTCCGATTTTGTCCAACTTTCGGTATGTTCCTCCCCAGACCAAATACAGCAGAAAATCAACATAAAACGTTTTCTTGCAATTTTTTTAGGGTTCACCATATTTATTTCGTACTTTGACCCTACTAATAGCTGTTAAAGAACGCATGATGACAGTATTATGAGACAGAACATAGACAGTAGCCTGTTGCAGTGGCGTCGCCAGCGCCTCAAGGTTGGGGGGGCAAGGCATAGGAGGACAGGGAAATGAGCGTCCGAATTTTTTTGAATTTTCATACTGTAATGGTAGCATTTTAAGCTGTCATAGGAACAAAATTGTTCTATTATTTCAGCGCTGATGGGAGCCAACTGTGACTCGTAGCTAAATGTTAAATGTTCGCGTTTTCATATAGTGACCGTATGGTCCGTATACGGCCTCGACCCTGCTCATTTTTCAATGAATTGATATTTATTGATTGGGTTACATCCTTCATCACTGTTCGCCCCTTCGAATGGACGCCACACCATTTAAGGTCCCCGTGCAAGGACCGAGGTTTAAGATGTAGTTTGAACCGTATTTGAGTTTGACTCACATAATATTAGCAATCCCGACATTTATTGAAATTCAACTACCGAATCTGGAAGCATTGCTGCATGGTGCAGTTTTACTGGTGAACAATCGACAATAGAAACAGAACGCCGACTGCTTTAAACGACTGTACTCGGGGTTAAAGTGGGTGGGAATGCGCGGGAACGGCCTCCCACTGCTCTCGAGAATTGGCGGGCGAGGGAGTATTAATTCATAGATATTTTTATTCCCTTGTCTTAAAACCAAGATAGTGTGAATCAGTTTGCTATGTTTTGTCTCTGTATATATGTATCTATTTCACAACAAGTATTATACCCACACACGCCACATACATATACATACGTACATACATACATACACACACACACACACACACACACACACACACACACACACACACACACACTGATTTTGCGTGCACCCGTTGAGCGAGAATGATCTGGCTGCATCCCTGCAGATGTCCCTCAAAGAGGCAGGCATACTAATAATTTCCACATGTTGTCTTGGACATCCTGTTGGAATGCGGCTGTGTGACTGGTGTACATAGGTCACCCCATCATGACTCATCACTGCGAATAGGAGAGATAGACAACATTGGACTTTTCCCTATTCGTCTGTATATTTTGTGTAAAGCACAATCCGTCACCTGTTGATTAGTGATTAGTCTTTGAAACGAAAACAAACTTTGGAAGAGGAGAAGAGGATCTTCAATGTAAAATGTAAAATGTCAAACACACACCCCATAGGGTACCCCCCCCCTAAAAAACTCATCGGATTTGCACGAATCCCAGGACCCAGCCTGACCAGGGTTGGGGGGCAGCTGCCCCCTTGCCCCCCGTGGCGACGCTAATGTTGTATAGTTAGGCGGCAACTTAGGCCTGATTGCGAAAAGCAATTGCGCTATGACACGCTCCTTCCTCCTGTAAAGACACCCATATATTCCCTGCGTCCCAGACCGTATGACCGAATTGTCCCACGGGCTGACAATTTAATGAGAACGTTTTTAATTGGAATGCTTTATAATGTCTAAACCAAAGTGCGGTTATGCAGTTGAATAAATAAAGAATAGGCCTATAGGCCTACTTACTTACTTACTTACTTATAACAGGGCTGGCAAACCTTTTTAAAGTGCTGACCAAAATCCAGCTATTAAACATTTTTTTAAAATACCGTCGCGTGCCCCTTGGAATTTTACAGGATATCAATCAATCAATCAATCAAAATGTTTATTGGCACCAAAGAACGTTGCAACATAACAGAAAATAAGCATCTCACAAAATATATATCAAACAGATTAAGTAATAATAGATAAAGCTGGACAGCATTCAATGGGTACAACATTCAGTGGGTACCAAAAGGAGGAGCCCAAAAGGGACGATAGTCCCGCTAAGTAGGGCCACCTATGTAACTAGATCAGTTCAAGACAGCAGTTTATAAGCTGTTGTGATTGACATAATGAGTAACATAGGACATTATTTTATTTAAACTTAACTATCTTAACTACAGACAGATGCATCAACAAAACAATGGTAAAAGCAGTTAATCAGATATCTTAATATTGTTTCATAATATAAAGTTTAAGCTCCCTCTTGAAGTGGGGACGACTTGGAATATCACGGAGAACCTGTGGCAGACTGTTCCATAGGGATGGGCCTGCTATTTTAATTGCGAAGCTCCTTGTATTGGTGCGAGCAAATTCACCTCTGTATTGTGCTGGGTTTCTTATATGGTAGGAGTGGATGTCCATGACTAGGTCAAAATAATTATCAAATGCATTTGGCAGTTCTCTCTTAGTGTAGCGGTACATAAATTCAGCTGTTTGCATTAATTTTATCTGATGAAGTTTTAAAATACCTAGGTAAGCAAAGGCCTGATCAGTATGGGAGTTATATGGAAGTCGCCTTATAATACGAATGATTCTTTTTTGCAATATAATAATTCTGTTGAGTCTTGATGGGTAGTTGGAAGCCCAGATCATATTACAGTAGGTTAGGTAAGGATAGATTAAAGAATAATATAACGTAAGGAGAATGCTCGTGGGTAGTATATGGGCTAGTCTAGATATGATTCCTACATTTTTTGCTATTTTCAATGATATATGGTCAATGTGGTCATTCCATGTGATGTGCTGGTCTATATAAATGCCAAGAAATTTTACTGACTTAACTTGGGGAATGACAGTTCCATCTATCAGAACTGAGCCTTGGTGAGATGGCTGGAGTTTCCTGTGTGAAGAAAACAGAATATAGTTAGTTTTCAGTAGGTTAAGGGAAAGCTTATTGGCTTTAAACCAGTCGGATACAAGTTCTAGTTCATTGTTTAACAACTGATACATGTTTTCATACGAATTATGTGAGATAAACACATTCGAGTCGTCAGCAAACAATATAAATTGAAGAACCGAAGAGGTATTTGGAAGGTCATTGATGTATATTAAAAATAACAAAGGACCAAGCAAGGAACCCTGTGGCACACCAAACTTAATTGACTTAAAACTAGAAAAATTCCCATTACATTTTACTTGTTGCATCCGATTGGTTAAGTAGTCTTTAAACCACGAAAGAGTGATGCCCCTTACCCCATAATTTTCAAGTTTTTTTAGAAGTATATTGTGGTCAACAGTATCAAAAGCTTTCGATAAGTCCAAAAAAATACCTATAGAGAATTCATTTTTATCAATTGCATGTGATATTTTATCCTGAATATTTATGACCGACATTGATGTAGAGTGCCCAGATCTAAAGCCATGTTGGTATGGGTAAAGAATGTTCATTTTATTAATGTAATTATTTAACCTTTGATACATTACTTTTTCTAATAGTTTTGCAAAATAGGCTAATACAGATATAGGTCTATAATTAGTAGGGTCAGTTGTTAAACCCTGCTTAAATATGGGAGTAACTGTGGATGTTTTCATTCCATTAGGTACCACACCTGTCATTAAAGAGCAGTTAATTATATCCACTAGTGGATCCGTGATGAGAGATAAGTTTGGGCTGATAATGCAAGGGTCTAATTGATCAGGGCCTGCACTGTGTGTTAATTTCAGAGTTGAGTTGAGCTCTAATAATTCCTGAGGTGTTATTGGAGTTACCACAAAAGAATTAGGTAATGGATAATTCATAAAATCACTGCACGTTTTTTTAGATCCAGGAATTTTGGCCGACAAGTTCTGAGCAATCCCAGTGAAGTAGTCATTAAAGTTTTCAGCAATAATTGATTTATCCGTATTAGGCACACCGTTTATGGTCAATGATTGGATGTTAGTAACAGAGGTTTTTTGACCCATTAATGACTTAATAATAGTCCAGGTTTTTTTAATGTCGTTACTGGATTTAGCAAATTCCAGAGTGTAATAATTCTGTATTATTTTATTCTTAATAGTTTTGAACCTGTTTCTATACAATATGAAATTTTTTTTGTTAATTTCAGTAGGATTTTTTATATATAGGCGGTGAAGTTTGTGCTTTTTATTGCATGACTTTAGCAGTCCTTTTGTCCGAGAAGCCTGCGATTGGTAGATAGCCATATTCTCGGAATAAATTGTTAAATAACGTGCGACATAAACTTCCGAGGCTAGGCCTAGGCTATGATTTGTTCTCATGTAGGTCTTAGGCCTCATTATCGATAAAGCGTTAAAAATTAATTAAAAGACATTACTTATAAGATGGTTTTAGAATGGTGTTACAATAAAGTCCTTAATCACAAAATGTGGATTCCTAGGCTACAGTGATTTTGTATTTCTAAGTTTGAAATTTTGGGGGACGTTCCACATTCCGTGCCTAAAATTTGGACGAGTGCCACTTTGGGCAAGCGTGCATCTCTGAGCTATAAGGGCATATACGCTCGTCCCGTTTTGCTATCTTTTCCGTGTCATTTTTTTTCAATTGCCCCACGAAGCAATGACTAGGCCTAGATGCATACAGCGTCGACTTCCGTTCAAGCCTGCGATTGGTAGATAGCCATATTCTCGGAATAAATTGTTAAATAACGTGCGACATAAACTTCCGAGTCTATCTTTGCCTCTTTACGCAAACGCTTGAAGATCATTCTGTTCGATCGTGGTTTTATTGTGTTAGGTCGAGAGCCTCTGATGTGTCTGAAGTGGCGGACTGATTAAATCTACTATTCTAAACGTGCTACTCGGTGTTATAAAATAACCCAACGGTGGAATCTGTGTAGCCTCACTTGTGAGCACTGTTACACATTGCGGTTATACTACACCAGTGGTTCTTAAAGTGGTGGTCCGCGGACCGGCGCCGGTCCGCGGAGCTCAAGTCGCCGGTCCGCGAAACAATCCCTAAAAATAAAAAATTTGATCAACTTATTCCTGGAAAATACAGATAATTATAGATATATTTTTTAAGTTAAAAAAATTTATAGAATGAAATTATTATTTAACGTTATTTGCAATAAATCAATCTAGATTCTAGATCTAAAGTTCCCATTATCGCCACACCGTGATCGCTAGGCATATGGACTTCGATCACCTAGCGATTGAAACTGTCACCAACTGAACACAACCATTCGTACGCCAGATATTTGTTCTTTGTTGATGGAATTGAGCGATAATTAAGAAAACGCTAGCGTATGAATATTTTTGTTTATTTGCAATAAGACAAATTTAAACACGAAATAAAGTTCTAGAAATCTTAGTTTTAAATTTAAAAAATAAGAGAAACAATGAGCAAAGCACATCAAGTCTCTTTGGACAGTTTCTTTAAAAGTAATGAAACAACAGCAAAGCGCCGCAACTCAGACACGGACAGTGACAGCACACAAGAAAACGATGATAATGTACGGGAAGGATCTCTTTTAAAAAAGCCAAGAAACATCGTTTGTTTAATAGAAAATACGATCAAGAATATTTAAAATATGGATTTGTTTCTTCCGGAGATGAAAACAGCCCAAAACCACTGTGTGTAATCTGTGGAGTTACACTTAGTAATGATGCCATGAAGCCATCAAAACTTCTTCGCCATCTGAATTCAGCACATCCCGCATACAAAGATAAGCCTATTGATTTTTTCAAAAGAAAGCGTGACGAAATAAAAGATCAACAGAAACAGATGTTAAAGACCACTAAAGTTAATGTTTCTGCATTGCGGGCATCTTGCTTGACTCCATTTGCTGTAAGTTTAGTCAAGTTTAATTTAATTAAACTTTCAGTAATTAGGCTTGCTACTTTTAGATAGGAGTAAGCCTTCTCGTGTAATAAAATTACTAGTTATTATTTATAAAAACTTGAACGCTTCCTTTAACTATAATAAATACATTCTGATATTTATTGTTATATTTAACAATGAATAACAAGAACATGTGTAATTACATATATTTGTAAAAGCAGTTTATTGATTTAGTCACTATTTCGCATTATTTCGCTCTTAGAATAATTTCAATAAAATATTAAGATAAAATATGGACTCATTCCTCTAATTTCCCTTTATCTTGGATTCGATTGTCAGATAAAATTTTGCATTTCTAACTGGTGGTCCGCCAACAACATCATAAATGCACAGCCGGTCCCTGCTTCTAAAAAGTTTAAGAACCCCTGTACTACACCTTACACCCTCCCTTAACCTCTTCCGTCGCGGCGATCCAAAGCGCTTTCCATATCATTCGTTCCTCTACCGTCGCGCTTCCAGACGCGGAATGACTATTGATTGGGCGTCAAGTTGTAGTATATGCGCTGTGTATGATAGAGCATCCGGGGCAATCACTTCGAAGCAATTTCTTATTCTATGCGGATACATAGGAAGCCATTTGGACAACTAATACTGCATATAGATTGTCGAAATAGCCCCTATTCGTTTAATATCGCATCTGTCAATTTTACAATTTATCAATCACACATGCAAGCAGAAAACGGTTCTTTAAAGGGTTGAACATGGACTCAGAAGGCGCGACAAGGATAATAAATGCAGGGTGTTTCCAGGATTTAGTTAGGGCAAGAAGTGATGTTACAGTCAGCACTGTTAGTTGACAGATATGGTTGTTGCCAGCCCTTACTGAACTACATGTAAGCTTATACTGAAACCGACCCGAAAACTCTTTCAACTAAATATCCCAAGGCATTTTTAACTGCCAAAACTTTGTAATCGGTGTCGGCAGGAGCGTAGCCAGACTTAAATTCAAGAGGAGGCAGTCTGGTTCTTGGGGTCATTGGTTAATAGAAGTTCCAGTATATAAAGAAAGCAAGAGGCAACTGCCTCCTCATGCCTCCATGTAGCTACACCTATGGGTGTCGGTACATGGAAATCTAAATAAGCAAGAAACAAATTTCATGAAAAAGCACCTGCCACATTCTTCATTTCAAAATAACATTTCTGTAGCATTATAAATTACAATTAAATTGTGTATAGAGCACCAGGGTGCATTGGCACACTGCCAATAGCACTTTCAGATTAATGAATGATATTCTACAACATATTTCTTTTGCTTAGCTTCATAAAAAAACGTATACAAACTCAAACAGCCCAATCACATATTTTTAATTGAGTTATTAAGTAAAAGTATAATGCCAAAAGTTGTTTGAAGAGTAGCAGGAACTGCTAGAGCATCATCGATTCATCACAGCAACGTATTCTGAATGATTTAGCAATCCAGTCAATTCTGCTGCAAGGTTATCTTCCACAGTTCCTAGAAGAAAACAATCACAGAAAATTGCAGGTGTATAGTTAAACCTGAAACTGTAACTACTAGGTTATGATAAAAAAAAAAAAATTATTCAAAGTATTTGAACTATACATTACACAGAAAAACAGTGCTACAGTATCATACAATAAAGTCTTATTATAAAAAGACACAAAAGACCAAACATCAGAAATAAATTAAGTACTTACAAATGTTAATACCTGTAAAAGCAAATTCAGAACCAAACACACAATACAGTTTCAAATATGCTTCTAAAATACACTCATAAACTGCTTGCATAATGCTATGTTCTCAGGAAGTAAAAGTTACAACAAAATAAGATAATAAATAAAAGTAAGCAAATGTTGCTTACTAAATATTGAGTCCTGTTGTATTCGAAATACTGAGGAATACTAGGAACAATTTCTGCCACAAACTTTTCTCTGGCCAATCCAGTCAAACCACAAAGGTAGGTCACACAATCTTGAAAATGTTCATATGCAGGACAAGCTACATCAAGATCTTCAAGCGTGAAATTCAGTCTAGAAAATGTACACCAAATATATTTCAGTTCCTAAAGTAACAAACTTCTTTCATTTAAAACAGAATAAGCCAGTCTTGGAAACCAACTGAAGAAATTATACAACTTAACTGTCAGAACTTTGTAAAAAACTCAAGTTGTTTATTCAACCCACTAGGTCTTTAATTAGCTTTATCACTTTCAACATTGTCCCAATTAGATACAAGAGTGATTATGTGCAAAAATGACCACATAAATAAATAAAAGAGCAAAGAATTACTATCCAAAGCAAGCTACCTTTTCTCAATGGAAATGTACAAGGTCTTGCATCGGGATGAATTTCTCATAATATCGTAAACTGCTCTGAAGAATCCATCTGTTGCATCGTCACTGTAGACAACTACATGTACATCCACATACACAAGGACGAATTATTTTAACATCTATGGTTACAACTCTGCACACTACCATTGATGCATATGGGAGATTCCTGAAATTATTATAAAACGCTTTAGTGTAAAGTCAAAACTGATATAATGCAGAACACGAATCCGAAAATTAACTAATTGAACTGTATGACATAAGCTCGTTATAAAATAAGCTCATTTTTAAAGTGTTTCTAGACATGGCTACCAAAGAATGCTTAACGAGTTTCAGGCATATGCATTTATCTGAACATCTATACAATTCTTTTTTATAAAACAGTCAATGGTACTATTCAACAGACCAAAACAGGTGTAAATTCTCTTGTTGTATAATAACTGTCCTCTGTGGATACAGATTAAATGTAGGTATCATGACACTTAATAAACCACATTTTTAAGTTATAACAAATAAGCAACCATCAGACGCTGTAACCCATAAGTTCAACTTACCGTCTGAAGCCATAAGTATGTCAACTGCGTTTAAATCCAAGGTACTTTCCGCTGTGTTGGCCTGAACGTCCTCCGTTGAGCTCTTGCAGCACGGGATGTTGGGAATAGAATTATTCATAACAGATGTATCACAGGCAATGTTTCGATTAGTACCTATAAATGAAACAATTAACGTTCATAACACAAAACAAAAAGTATTTTATCGATGATCAATCAGATGCAATAATGTCTCTGAATTATAATCTTCTTAAACTCTCACTCTAACCTGAAACCGCTTTTAAACTAACGTATCCCGATTTCCGTTTCTTACCACCCAGCAACCAGCTGTGACTTCAAACACATTTCCGTGATAGCACTGTTACTGGCTTCATCTCTCTGAACTGCTGACAAAACAGACCCAATATGGCTCTTGCAGACTGAGTTTCGTTAAACAGCTTTTGTGTATAACTGCAAACCTGCAAAAGTTTACACTGCACTAAAAAAAGCACAGGACAACATATCAAGAACTTCAGCAAAGAATTTACCAGTGTTCAGTGAATCCCAGTCCAATTTCTGCACAGCCACTCGTGTATTTGATTCAGCGTTATGAGAACTTGTATCCAGATCGATAAATGTGGTCGAGTTGAAGAGATGTTTATTTAAAGCTACATTGTTGGAACAGGCAGTAAGGACATCATCATTGACATCTGAAAATCAAGATAAAGGCAGTAACATTATGATTATCATTATAATAATTATTATACAAATCTACCTGTAATACAATTATTATTTTTATCATAATCGTTCCAATTAATCAACTGTAATCTTATGGTATTTGATGCTCTGTCAATATAATTTTGCACTTACTTACTTACTATCATTCTAATTCATAAATATTGCCATTAATAATATGGAGTTCCAAATATAATTTTGCACATATTTAATGCTCACTAAAGCTATCCATAAGATTTCTGATGTCTTCATCAGAACTGAAAATAATTATATAAAAGTTATCTTTGCTGCAGAAAGTGCATAAATTACAAATTACATTACTCCACCATACACTGTCATCAGAAAGAACCGTTAATTTACTTTACCGGATCTTATAAAGGCAAAACAACTCAGACCTGTTGCAAGGACTTCCTTGGCAAACATGGCCACCACAATGCTGGCCAGTCCGACTCCAGCTCCCAGTTCCAAGACAACTTTTTTATCAAAGGCCTTCCTGTTGTCGACGATAAAATCACACAGAATCATACATCCAGGCCAAACCTGTCAAAAATATAAATATTATAATTACTAATGGGATTGGTAATTTATTTCTGCTGTATTGTTCATTGTATTATTCTTAACAGCCAAATCAAAGGCATCGCAGTAGCAGTGAATGAAATGCAATAATTCCGAGAAAGTCAACTGAAGAAACTAAGCGAGTTTAATATGTCAGGATTTTTTAATAAACAATGGCATTTGTAGAGTTTGCCTACGTAAATTAAAGACAAGTCATCCTGTCAATCACAAAACTTTCATAATCTTGCTCACCAATACAAGCAGTCATTCATTCATTCAATATGAGGATTTATATAGCGCCCCTCGGCTGGAGGAGTTTTAAGATTGCAGTAGCACTCCCGGAGGGGACCTCAGCTGGCACACTAGTGACAGTATGGGAATTGTAAAAATTAACTGGGGAGTAGAGACGTTGATTTATGGAAATGGGACTTTACTGGGACCTAAGAAAGACTAGGTGCAACCCCCCCAACCCCCCGGCAATTCTCACCCTGGTGCAGGTATGTTCCAGAATGCAGGGCCAGCAACAGAAAAAAGTAAGTAATTTATCTCGTTTTTGTGCTTAACATGTTAATTATCAATATCAAATTGTACTCTGCCAAAACTTGGAATGGACCTTTCCTTATTATTATTATTACTACAAAAAAATTTAACTCATGCAGGTCACACAGAAATGTGAATCTGAGGAACAGTTAGTCAGTCGCCAGGTGAAGAGCTGTTATATATCCAAATGTTTGAAAGTCAATGAGAAACAGTGAGTTTGGAGGCGTTTCTTAAAGGAAGAGAAAGAGTTTGAGCATCGGCATTTGAATCTTCATTTCTGCAGACATTACCTGTAGCCCAACATCCGGCAGATGCGTAGACATTGCATGTTCTGGAAGATTAACAACAGCACATAATAATTCACTAACAAGTCATTTGAGAAGCATAGCAAAGCATTAGTCATTTAGGATTCAAGATATGCTTTGTACAGAAAGGCAACTTATAAAAGTATCAACAAATACCAATAATTACTGGAACTATGGTAATGTAAGGAAAGATCATCTGTTGCTAAGTCATTACATTACATTACTTTATCAACATATTTTATGGTACCATTGTGGCAAACATTCTGCTTGTGATTCTAGACATGATGTTCTCATCAACTTAAAATCAAACTTCATTTGCAATATTTATAAACATTTTTTTTCAGTTTGTACCCCGAACATAATACTGTTTGTGTCACAAGCTCTGTTGCAGCATACGATTTTTCTCCGCCTTCAAGTAAAATAAAGTACTCGATAAACTGCATTACCAATCATAAACGTACATAGATTATAATACACTACCAACCAATCAACCCTGATGCCTATAGAGCAGCTAAGATACCAGACTAGGCACACACTGACGGTGAGCTTGAACAGCAGCAACTGAGAAAAACTCTCAAACATAACATAAGCAAAAAATTTGATAAGCAAAACTTTAAAAAGCTCAAGAAAACTTAAGAAAAAAGCAGTGCTCCTCAAGACCAAGCAGATCAAGAGGCCCCACAATCAAACAAAACAGACTTAAGCACTTCTGGAGCAAGGACGAAAACAAACTGATTAGCTCACTTCTGATTATGAAAAGGAAGACTATTCCAGGTTTCAGGCAGGGCCACATCACATTACATACTTTATGCAAATATGTAATTTACAATTACCATAATTAGAAATTTATATCAGGGATAGGAGAATAAGCCCCAAGCTACCTATATACACGACCTCAGAAAGAGTTTTCTGTCTTCTTGGCAAAATGAGGTCACCATCCTCATCTAAAAGTGGAGAAGTTCCAGCAGATACGACTTCATCATGACCTTCATCTTCTGACGATGTTACGTCACGGAACAGAAATCGAGACCGGAAATCTGAAAACCGAAGAAAATTTGCACAATTATTCAGTAACAAAATTGACCAGTAAAACAATGTCATGCAAGAGCAACTGGCCATACCAGTGTTGTAAAAGGATTGCAGACAATCGAATAGCGATCAAATTATGTAATAAGTTGTTATAATTTTGTTATAATATGATGTTACATCCAGATGATGTTACAATTGATAAAGACAAAAGCTAATCTCCAGTTGAATGAAGTTCAAATACATGTACCACAAAAACAGTCCAGGGCTATGGGTTATCTCGTAATGTTTCTACCAAAGAACCATATTCTCTTAACCCTTTAACGACGAGCGTGTACTAAAATGTATGGGAAACCATAGGCAGCTCGTAGTTCAAGGATTAAAGTACCAAGCAAAATATGTCAAGTATTGAAGCCACTCAGTGAAATAAGACTCATCCAAAGCAGATAATGTTGGGTTACTTAAACTAAACCACGGTAGCTGTCCTACCCAGTGGCGTAGCAATGGGTTGTGCAGGTTGTGCAATGCACAAGGGCCCACGGCGGTCAGAGGCCCCCCAGCGGTCAAGGGCCCCGGCGGTTAAGGGCCCCCGGCGGTCAGACCGTCAGAGCAGCTTTCCTTTCAGAATGTAATCAAATCAACTTAACCAAGTCTAAATATGTACGGCGTACGCACTCGAGTTTTATTTGCATTAGCAGAGACTGAAGTCTGAATGCCCAAATGCGTGATTTAGTAAACAACCGGTATGTCATAACAAATCTTTTAGTAGCCTATCTTTAATCTTTGGCCAGCAGTTTGATGTCATGTCCTACGTCACGGGGGCGTGTTAATAATTTACATATGGGTTTTTGTTCATTTGTTGATATTTTCCACTACGGCACTACACAGTATGGACAATTACAAAAATTCTGAAAGCAGCCCATGGCATCTCGAAACTACTACAATCTCCGCAGTGCGACCTGAGTAAAGCAAGTGATCTGATCAAAGCATCGCATGAGAAATTTCAGAGCATGCGGAATGACTACGATTCTATCCGCGAAAGGCCCTACTGCTATAGTCTGGCATAAGCTTGGGTCATTAAAAATCAGTTTGAAGACCGGCGTTTAAAAAAAGACTATTTGATTAAATGTGTCACTACGAATCGCCTTCGTCAACCGAGAAACGTTTCAGAGTGAATGTGTTTTTGGCTACAGTGGATAGAGCAAGTGGACAAATAAAACATCGATTTCTCAGCCTTAGTTCTTTGGCTGCAACGTTCAGCGCTCTCTTGCCTTCGACACTCATGGGCGTCGAGAGCCAAGGCGGGCCCCGGGGCAGACACTTTTCACGGTCCATCAGGGCCCCTCGTTTTTTCAATTTTATCATTAAGCCCAAGTCTGCTGTAAGCCTATAAAAAGGCTATCAAACTACATATGATGGAAAATAATCAGTGTAATAATAATAATAATAATAATAATAATAATTATTATTATTATTATTATTATATAATAATAATAAAAGTAAATGTGAAAATCAATTTCTGGTTTAAAAGGTCCATCTCTGACTCTAATTATAAAGAAATTACAGAAATATGAAAATGTGATAATGTGAATGTGATAAATTATTTTTAAATGACAGTTATCGCATTATGATATCCAATGGGGGACTCTGTGAGCAGTTCCTTTAAGCGGCGATAGGCGTCGCCAGTATGTGATGTGGTCTAAGCAGTACCTCCGTGAAGTCACTTTAGCGTAAATAAACCATAGACATCATATATTAAATGTAAGATGTCTATGAAATAAACCTACCGCACAACAGAGCACACAATGTTACCTAGAGTAGCCAAACGCCATCCCATCCTGGCGCCACCTATAGCAGCCATTTTACAGAGTCCCCCATTGCAAGAGAATGAGTTGCTGCATTGTCTACATGGACTACATCAACAACTCGCTCTGTACCATGATCATGAACTCCACTTCTACTACTACTTAGGCCTACTAGTAATGATACTGTCAGCTTGATTTGCTGCATCATTCGCTTTTTATAAAATTGAAAATGCAAGACTTTGAAGGAGCGTCTGTCTCTCATTTGTAATTCTGACTTTCGTTAATCTTTCTTTCCTTAATTGAGCTCCAGATTTCTGATGATAATTTATCCTCTAATTCATCATCAACTTAATGGAATATAATATCAAATATTGGTAATTTGGTATCAATTATTTATTATGATGACTTCCATCCAGCAGCAAGTTAAAGTATTTTTTATTTGAATAATAACTCAAATTTCAATTATTAAATTTTAAAATATTTTATGCTTTCCAGAAAACCAATAATCAATTCTAGGCTGACTGCTGATGAATCTCCAAATACTGATAAGCAGTGTTTTTACAAATTCAAATGATTCAACTATAATATGACCACAAAAGTTGTGACTTAAATAAGTGGCTTAGCTAGGATTTACAAGAGGGGTTGTGCAATGCGAAGTGCTAGGCCACGCATACGATTCTGGTGGAGCATATAGGTCTGTATAGGCCTATAGAATTCAATCAGAAATCGAAATTTGTCTGCATCAGTTAACTTTGCACCAACAGCTAATCCGAAATCATTCTGATGAGCGATGACCAACGCCTGTTACTGTGCTTACCTCTAATTTCCTAAATCCTCTGAATGAGCAACTGAGACTGAATTAAGTTTCACAGCTGTTAAATCGTTTTCGTTAACAACATTGCTAATAGAATTAACTGCAGTTCTAACCTCTTCAGTCCCATTATCACCGTAACATTCGTTATTGTCTTGCTTTTTGGTAAAGAAATTCATTAGATCGGTTCCTCTATAACGCTTCATTACATAGGCCTAGTTAGTAATTGAAGCAATTAAACTTGAAATTTAATTTAAATCGTTTTTATTTAAAAGTAAACGAATGGATTAGCGACTGTATTCTGAACTTGAAGATCTGCTTTCACAATAGGCCGCGTAAAATGAACACTGGAGGATGCAGAGAGACATTGAAAGAAACCGACTGCAAGAGAAAAAACGCGCGCGAGAGAGACAATGCAGATATTATTTCAAACATTCCTCAGCGCAGGAGCTCAGTATAGGCAAGGCAAAGCCGCAAAGGGTATAAAGCAGTGGTTGTGACCTAGATAGGCACAACGGATACACACGTCCGTGGCCCTGTGTAGTGTGTAGATATCAGGTACATGTATCATGAAGCATTCGTCATATAGGGCCTACAGACTGCATTAGGCCACCTGCGGGTGGCTCCGGTCGCAATATAAACGTGGAGTACGAGGTTGCACTCTGCCTCCGACACTAATCATCTTCGATATGAAAAAGTGTCGTTAAGCCCAAGTACAACAAGCATTAGACCAAAACCCACAGATTTCTTCAGTTTGAACAAAATTTTAGACATTTCTGGGTCCCTGCCAAGGGCCCCTTCCATAGAACCGGGCCCCGGGCAGCAACCCCCTGACCCCCCTCTCATCGGCCCTGTCGACACTCTTAGATGCCTCTGACAACGAATTGTATGCATGCAGCAGCCGAACTGTTAGCTAAACAGTATGATACTGACATTTCGCTATCTTTTCCAGCTCAGCTGTTTGTAATTTCGTTCAAGCTTTCGTTCAAAGTTGTCAACGAAGTCAACCATCTTCGAAATTGCACAACAGTTACTGTTACTCGTAGACTATTATGTTCTTTCGTCTACATTCAGTTATGTCTGCACTGCCTACATGTTGCTGCTGACTTTAGGCTACCTGTGACTGTTGCAACATGTGAAAGATCATTTTCAAAACTGAAGCTCATCAAAAACTATCTACGAAGTACCATGTCAGAAGAGCGGCTGAGCGACTTGGCAATGTTGTCAATAGAAAATTAATATGCCATAAAGCTTGATAGGCTACTTCAAAAGTGGTGGATATTTTTGCGCAAGAGAAAGCGCGCAAAACGACCGTTTTAACTTTTAGTATTCTTCTTCTTAGATTACCGTAGAATTTAGACTTGTCCAATTTGATTATCAGACCTCTTATGTTGTATGCAGCAGCGGCTTTTGCACAGCGTTTTTGTTTGAAATCGAATGGGGGCGGGGGGAGGGTCAAGGCCCACTACCAAAACTCTGCACAAGGGCCCCAAAATCCTTGCTACGCCACTGGTCCTACCAGATACTTTCACTTTCATACTTTAATACAGTGACTATGAGTACATTTGCCAATCCAGCCTGTAAAACATCTATAGTGCCACTGTTTGAGAACCATTGTATTAGATATTGTCAAGAAGCTCTCCAACGCAAGATGTATATTATGTTGCAATTTAATTGTAATAGTTACCTGGATATTTTCCCAAGTATCGATCGGGTACTTTGTGGATTCGATCCTGCTCTGTCAAGAACAAATGAACATCCGAAACAACCTCTTCATCTGGTTCCATTTTGTCGGCAATCACTCACATTGTGCAGAACGAATGATCAATACCTGCAATTCAAGTCAACAGGTAAACATTAGGTCCCCACGTCTTCCTAGACGCAAATTCTCCAAGGCCTTGGCTATGGTACTGCCACTGCGCAAAGCTAATCAAACCCTCCAGCCTCACATCTGAGGACGATAAACAAAATGAACCTCCTACGATTACAACGACTTAATTAAAACAAAGCAACTTGTCTCATTTAATTAATCTTGAAATAGCTGAGCGATAATACGTGACTGAACGCGATAAGGATCATGGCATCGAGGTGTTGTCCAACTTTCACAGAAACCGGTTTCGTTTATAAAATTGCGACATGCAAAATCATCTCCTTATAAAACGAGTAGTCTAATAATTACTGGTCAAAGCGTTTCAAGAAAAAAAATTTAAAGCAAATCTGGACACTGATACAAGTATCAAAGATACTTGCAACGAACTACTAGTACTTTATAATGTGTAATTTCATGTAAACCAAAGTGCGGTTATGCAGTTGGATAAATAAAGAATATAGGCTACTTACTTACTTACTTATCAATTAAGCACTGTTCAGTTAAATGAAACGACAATGAAGTGATACAAAGCACGTTGTCTAACGTATCTAACAGAATCCGCAATGCATGATTGTAGGCTACTGCTCTTGGATACTAAAACAGTAAAACTCCCCTACATACATTGTACACGATTTTATCAAATGTAGACCCTTAATTGTACACGTTTTCCCATAGCGATTGCATGGCCTCCACCTTGCTCATTTTTCAAATAATTGATGTGGTGAGATCCATCACAACTGCTGTAGCCAAAATCCAAGGACGAACTTTCAGAGTGTAATGTACAAATCTTGCACACTTGAAGAACAGTACCCTTCTTCTTCACTTTATTTCGTTTACTTTAGTTTATGTAGCCCCCGTAGAGGCGTTCAGAAATTGCGCTTGCCGCCCATATTTCAGAGCGACAGCGCGGGGTATTGGGTATAGTTTTCAACTAGCAATAACCACGCCTCGGATGAACCTCACCGGCTATGGTACTGCCACTGCGCAAAGCTAACAAACCCACCAGCCAACCGCTATAAGTTATTTTGGTGCTTTGGAAATCCGGGTGTTCAACGCAACCAATTCTCTTAATCGGACTCGTACAAATTAGAACACCTCATTCTTTTATTTAACTTAAAATTATATTAAAACATTTTTTCGCTATCTAAATTCAACGGTTGCTATAAAACAAAGAATTTGTAACTCAATTTGCTTGAAAACAAAACATATCTGTATATATTATTGATACATTCACCAGGTGGAGCGCCTTGTGTGCAATCTTCCGAACCATGGTAAGCTTAATGCACGTTGTACATAAAGGAATTCCCTTCGACTTTAATTCTAACGATTTCTTTAGTATAGGACTTTTATTTTGGTTTTATTTTCACCCGCAACTAAAATTGAATATAAACACCAGCTTTTAAGCAGTTGCTCCAACTCCAAGCACTCTTACCATCACGCTCCCTGAAAACTTCAAGTTGAAATATTATTTAGGTCAAATTAACTGTGCCAGGAGTTCAAAACAGGATTTCAGAATGTAAGAATGCAGTTTGCCAGCGTTGTATGAGGTTAAACAGTCGACTAATATATAAACACGACGCGTGGAGTAAAATATACATGAAAAGTTACTTAATTAGCAGTCGTGTGAAACGCTGTCGTTTTAGTGATAATTATTAAGAGCGGAAATTGTTTTCTATTCGACCTATTTATTTAGAGCCACGATAGACCAGAGTTGAATTCCACTCACCGGTAACAACGGTTGTACTAGACCCACCTTTCCGACGTTTTTTGTTTACCAGAATCTTCTAAATGCAACGGTTGTTATCTGCGGTTGTTCACGCGTTGCATATCTGATAACAGCAGACTTTAGCGTCCTAGAGTTTAAGCATTGACGGACAACCCTTGGGACAAATCGTCTGACCTGGAGTAAGGTTTCAGAAGAGTACCGCTATCGCCCTCGCACTAAACCCGACTTGACCGATCAACCACCCATCATGGTGTTTGGTATGGAATTTGCCCCATTCTTGACCACACCCATCGAACGCCGCCTCCAAACCCTGGCGGTCCTCATGTACATCCTCCTGTGCGTCCTCTGCCCTATTCTTTCTCCCCTCCTCTTCATCTACACCCTCACGACGAGACTATGGCCGATAGCGGTTGGTTACGCCGCCTGGGCGTTCTACGACATCACTATCAACAAGAAATCCAGTCGGGGTGGAAGGGCCTCTGATTGGATGCGACGGGGTCGGATGTGGGTCCACTTCAAGAACTTCTTCCCAGTCTCCCTCGTCAAGACTGCGGAACTCGATCCGCGGAAGAACTACCTGTTCGGATACCACCCGCACGGGATCATCGGGTGCGGGGCGTTTGCTAACTTCGGGACCGAGGCTACGGATTTCAGTGGAGTCTTTCCGGGAATCAAACCACATCTGTTGACTCTGAAGCCTAACTTCCGGATCCCGCTGATCAGAGGTCTACTGCTCTGGAGTGGTAGGTGACGTTTTCCATCGCCGGAGGGCGATTTAAAAAACGGTAAATGTAAATGTAAACGTTTTTATATAGCGTCAGTTTGGCCTCCACTCCATGGGCGTCCGCTCGTTGGTGCAAGGGGATGCTTGCCCCTGAATTTTGAATTAAAATATGTAAGCTTAAGGTTGTTGTTAATTTTATATAATTGAAACAATTGTTTAGACATTTCGTTTGGTTGCTTGGTGACTTATACAAAGGAACTCTTGTACACTGAGGTAAGTTGGATCCAGAGCTTAACGGCAGCTTATGACAGCATAGGCCGTTACCGCCGACAAAGATTATTTTAGCATATTACAGATCATTATTAGCTGAGGTAAAGACACCGTATCATAATTATAAACAACACGACATTGGTTAATTCATAGACTTCTAAATACATTATTAGATGCTAATGTATTTAGAAGTCTATGGTTAATTATAGAGAGTATAGTGACGGTCGGTTTCGCACCACTGACCACATGATGCGGAAAGCTAATTATGGGTGTAGGCCTATTCCATGTCTGGTCCGAGTAAGATTACGGGGAGTGATAGAGAGCACAAATTATGAGTATGGAAGCTCAAGAGGAATATTGGCACACACACACACACACACACACACACACACACACACACACACACACACACACACACACACACACACACACACACATATATATATATATACATGTATATAAGACATCAATGGAAGACACATTTGTGGTTGAAAACTTGAAATCCAGTTTCATATTTTGACACTTCAACGGATTTGATTGATGGGTAGGACATAACTAATGAGGACCGAGATACCGAGATTGTTTGGTGAAGATATCGTGTCAATGTCTAGCGTGTGTAGGCCTTATTGGTTATTAATGGCTAGTTGCTATAATGACTGCTGCGACTTTGGAACGGGGGAGGGCGCACAGTTCTAAATATTCACCTCTTCGAGAATAGATCAATAGATCGAAGTGTCTGTACACTGGGCCGATTACAGCACGCACCCACGTTAGCCCTGTATAGGCCTACAGCCTACAGCGGCATGGCCCACCTTGCTGTGGGAGAGATAGATTATCTTAATTATACGTGATAGGCTATTACCATACCGTAGACGCGGTATATTTACTTTTAAAGGTTTTATTTATCAGTGATATCGTTGATAGGCATTAATTTTCACCACAAGTATCAACACATGAGGTTTTATAGGCATAATTTGTGGACCCCAAATGCGGATTTGCCAGCTTTGTATATCACCAGAACATCTTGGCTATCGACAACAACATCATCATCATCAGCAGCAGCAGCATCATCATCATCATCATCATCACCACCACCATGTTCTTTATGTGTGTGCGTTCAGGAACTATCATAGTGCTTTACATATGAACTTACATATACAAATATGACTTATGCGGAGATATTGGTTGGTTTCTGTACAGGCGTTTGTGACGTAAGTCGGGAGAGCATAGAATGGATTATGACGAAACAGGGAACCGGGAATGCCGCCATTATTGTTGTCGGCGGAGCAGAGGAAGCTCTGGAGGCGCATCCGGGGAATTACGTGATAATGCTGAAGAATAGAAAGGGATTCGTTAAGATGGCCATCCGAACAGGGTGTGTAAGATTATCTTTTCGGCTCTCTGAAAGTCGTTATGACGTTATCATAATCTTGAAATTTGTAATGCTTCATTTAAATGCTTAATTTGCATTTGCTCGGTGCGCAACATGTTCACAAGACTAGTGTTGCTTCAGGAAGTCGGAGAGATTGTCGAGTGAAACCGCAGAAAGTTAAGGACCAGAGATATTATGGAACGTTAATCAGGGCTTGTGAATAAGCTGGTGCCCTGCGATTAGCTTTAGATTAGCGCTTTAGAGATTACGATTACGTCCTGTAACTGTAAGTGTGGAAGAAGAAGAGGAAGCGTTCTGGACTCAATACTAAGCGCGGGAGTTGAAATCCCCAACAGGTCAAAGGTTGACATTGAGATTTCTGCTCCTTCTGCATAGCCAACTCGGCCATAATGAGTATGCTGACCGTACATTGTCGATGGGTAGATGAGATGTCTTCGGATAGGACTGGCCTCATATAATGAGGATAAGAAAAATTAAAATGCTTACACTTCATTATTATGGCTGCCTATCTTAAGGGACTGCTTACTGCTCATTATAGATGTGCATTTACAATTACATATACAGCAAATCACTAAGAATTCTTGGGTGTATTTTTGCAGGGCCTGTCTGGTGCCCGTATTCAGTTTCGGGGAGAACGATCTGTTCGTTCAGGCCAAGAACCCACACGGATCCTATCTGCGTTCATTCCAGGAAGCATTTAAGAAGATCTTCGGCTTTTCGCCTCCTCTCTTCCACGGCCGCGGCATTTTCAACTACACGTTCGGATTACTTCCATTTCGAAGACCTGTCCATACAGTCAGTGAGTGGAGAAGTTTGATGTCATTGTCGGCTTAATTAAGGGCCTGCTCTTCGTCTTCTGTGGCGGGAATAATCTTCTCAGCTTGCAGATAACGTTTTATCCTTCAGATAAGACCATTAGTGTTTGACCCAGTAGTGATACGAGGGCATCATGACACCAAGACTATCACCTGAGACAATTGACCTCATTTGAAGGCTTAAAGGTAGCCATGATTTAGCTATGGCATGTATATCAAGGATCGTGAAACCTTCGTAAGGCACGTTAACTTAGAGCATGGATTTTGGTTTAGTTCGGTTACCAGCTTGTCTTCAGTTTGCAAGTGGTTTCACCAAGCACGATGAATAGCAACCTGCTGGTAATGTGGCGGACTTATATCTTGTGTGCTGGGTTCAATACCAGAGTGTCTTGACTGAGAGTGTCTTGAATCAAGGTGTGATTAAGTCATTTAGCTCGTGATTGGCAGTTGGTTCTTTCACTGCCAGGTGTATTGTCTGTGCAGGTGGTATAAAGCAATTGATCTTGTGCTACCTCACCTTACCTCTCATACCTCACCTTACCTTACCTTATATTACCCTTTTTAAAATGCCATACCTTACCCCGCCTTACCTCAACTTAACAGATCTTTTGTGAGGTAAACCAGAAATTGATTGTATCACTTCTTTGGTTCCCACACCAAGAACCATCTTATGAAACAACCACTTTATAACGAGGTAAATTTGGGATCCATTCTTCATCACATAATGAGAGAATTCGTGTCGTATTGAAGCATGAGTCAATGAGGCTCTGGTGTACTTAAAAACGTGGTAGATATCAAGTGTCATAGTAAACACATACTTATGTAGACTATATACAATCAGAAAGGAAGACAGACAGACAGAAGGGAATACTTTCTTTTGCCTTGTTTTACTGTAAACCGTCCCTTACATGTTTAAATCCAAACACCGGGAAAAGTTCAGTCTACTGGTGTTTTGTATCGGGATAATTTATTAAATATTTTATATTTTCATAGATATGAATGTAATTTGTCCATACTTTTGACAGTCGCTATCTTGTTGATGTGTTCTTGATTGCTGTACTTTGCAGTTGGTCATCCGATCGAAGTTGAAAAGGTCATCGATCCTGATCAGTCACTTATCGATCACGTGCACCAACAGTACATGAACGCTCTGAGCGAACTCTTCGATCAACACAAAGTCCAATATGGCGTCGACAAGAATTTAACCATCAACTTTATGTGACGTTTTTCATGCTGTTCTGTTTAGTAGTTTAGGATGAAACTCAAAGATATTTGATTTGGTCGTAACAATTAGCCTTCAGCAGAGGCTGTTGCAATGACCAATTGACCATTCATAAATATAATGATGTTTGTTATCAGAAAACTTTAATAATTATGATAGAAAATTTTGATAAGATGTTTGATACTTTGCTTGAACTGTTCTCATGAAATCCACTATTCAAATTATTTAATTGGTGTTTTGAAGTGCCATCAACTAATCCAGATAATCACTATGATTTGCAAATTTTAAATACTTATAAAATACTACTGTAAATACTAAACTATGGACTAATTTCTGATCAAATTGTGTTCTGTTTAACTGTTCAAGATTGTACTGGAGGGATGAGCTGCATACTGGGTAGGTTTAGTCCATTTTTGAACAGAAAATAATCTCGCTGAAGAAGTAAAAATGAAAATAGGTATTAGATTGGTATTTTGAAGCATTATCAGCTAATGCAAGATGATGGGCAATATGGCCAGTGATGGGAACTATTTTTAAATACTAGTATTTAAAATACTACTGTAAATACTATGTAAATATTTGTACTTGTATTTGAAATACAATGGAGTGACAGTAGGCTATTTATACTTTTACTTAAAATATTTTTTTAGTGTTTGGTAGGCCTACTTTAAATGTTACTATAATAGTAAAATACTTGTAAAAAATAATTTTATTTCTCGCTAATAACAATTAACAAAACTTGCTGACAAATATGACGCACTCTTGCTTAACATCCGTCAACAGCTTGTCGGAGAGCCTGCAGTTTGCAACACAGCAGATATTTTGTAGTTACGGCTCACTGGATCACAGATGACGTTGTGAGACACTCAGTTACTTTGGCATGCTTGAAGGAAGTCGTACATATATTATGACGCTGCTGCCAATCACATCATGAATATTCATTTACGTTTTGGCCTTGACCATACAGTCACAGACAATGGGTCTAACCATGGTTAAAGCATTTGCAGGATATCAGAAGGCAACACAGGAGCTTCAGAAGTGTCCCCTCATCGCTGTGATTGGCAGTGACCTTCAAGTCATGATCTCTAATTTCATTACCAAAACGTCATCGCTTACAATGGGTCAACCGGTTCAAATATTTGTCAGGATATGCTTGGCAGAACAGGAGCCAGAAGTTTAAAGACTACTGTCATTCAAGTCATCATTTCATCCATATCATCGCTTATTTAACAACCAAACTTTGTCAGCTTGCTTGTTTACGCAACAGAATACATGAGTTACTGTGTGGTAACAAAGACCATTAGGCGTCTCCCTCCTCCTTTATCCAGGCTTGGGACTGGCACTGTCAGAAAGCGAACAGCGGCGGAGTTATATTTGCCAGAGTGGTGTTTTGAGTGGTGATTTGAAGGGCCATCAGCTAATACAACACAATCACTATTACTGATTTTGATAGTGAGTAGAGGCTAGTTTTTATTCGCTAGAGGTCATCGTCACCTGAACGTTATTTGAAGTTGGTATTCGACTTCAAATAAATTCAATTGTTTTTGAAACAGCTATGCCTAAATAGAATAAATTTAATTATTGTTGCAATACCTGTCCCTAAATAAAATAAATTTAATTATTGCTGTATTAGGCTTACCTATTACAAAATAAAATGCAGGCGACCATAAAATTATAATCGAACAATTGTTTTATAAACTTTAGTTAGTTCTCGCATTTGATGTTGTCGTAATGTTAGCTTTGGTATAAATTAAACAACAAGGACAGTATTAGTATATCTTTGATTTTCCTGTTAGGCCTAATATTAACTCTGCCACTGTCCGTACACCGGTTGTGTCAGTCCTCAGTCTGCAGAAAGGAGGAGGGCGACGTCGACGTTCGGGCAGCCATACGATGTTCTCAAACACTGGAAACTGTGTCTAATACTGAATCGGTTCGACGGTATGAAAAGATCCGCTGCCTTCGTCGTTCTGGAAGATTCTACCGTTTCAGACGAGGATATGGTATTCGTGTTAGCCACGATTCTGTCTGTCTGATTCTTTGTACATCTTTCTGTCTGTCTCATCGTTTTGCCTTTTCATGAATGGTTGAACTCGTTAAATGCCAGAAGTGCAAGTTGCCAACGTATCAGAGGTTTTACTCGTCGTTGGAGGACTGGAAAAAGAGAGGGCTCAATGCGAATATTCTTGTCGAACAGATCGTCATCATCCCTCTATACTTCGATTTATTTCGTTTTCTTTAGCTTGTTTAGCCCGCGTAGATGCGTTCAGAAATTGCGCTTGCCGCCTATATTTCAGAGCGACAGCGCGCAGTTGGCCTATTGGGTATAGTTGTTTCGAGGAATAATAATTAATGGATGAACACCTAAAATGGCTCGCCCACGTCAACTTATAGTTAAAAATAAGATTGCTAAGTCTATTAGGGGTTATCAGAAGACTTAAAGCTACTCTTCCCCTAATACGCTCAGAACTTTGTATAATACTTTCGTTTTACCCTATAGCCTACCTTAATTATGGTGCTATAATATGGCCAGGTGGATATAAAAGTATAAACTAAAACTCTCACTTACTCCAACCAATACACTTACTCCAAAAGAGGGTTGTGAGAACCATCGCTGGTGCATACCCCTAGTCTGTTTAAAAGTTTAAACTTATGAACTATCTTTGACCTGCATAAATTCCAACTTGCAACCTTCATGTAGCCTACCGACATCAGAGCCAAATCTTACCCAGCATATTTAATGATGATTTCTCGACTAATGCTTCTGTCCACGGTTATAGCACTAGATCCCGGTTTAACCTTCGCTCTGCAATCTGTAAAACTAATGTTAGGCAATTTTCTGCTATAGGATAACTGGGCCTAAACTATGGAACTCCATTGACCGTGGCATTCGTAATCAGAGCTCACTCAACTCCTTCAAACAGGCCTATGAAAAGCACTAACTTAACTGACGTTGATTTTACTACTGCCTTGTCTATTTCTCCATCCAAGTTTTAAGTCCAGTCAATTTGTTCAATGATAGTGGGGAAGACTAGATAAGCCATGAGCTCGATTTTTACTACTTACCTGTTAGACTATGTTCAATTTAAGTCACCTACTGTACAGTAATGGCACTTACGAAATGAAAATGATGTTAATGACTGTATTCATACGTGTGCATTTAGTTAACTTTTCTTGGAATCGATTTATAATAATAATAATAATAATAATAACAATAATAATAATAATAATAATAATAATAATAATAATAATAATAATAATAATAGCAATAACCACGCCTCGGATGAACCTCATCGGCTATGGTACATTGGTTCTGCCACTGCGCAGAGCTAACTAAGCTCATCAGTCAACCGCTATAAGTTATTTTGTAGTTTCAGAAATAGCCTACGGGTGTTCAATACATTATACAGCCAATTTATTTATTTATTTATTTATTTATTGCGTCAGAAACAGAACAAATAACAGTACTCATCATGACATAAACAGATCAGTCACTGAAGCCAGAAAAAAGCTAAAAGCTTATACCACCCTGGCCCCTAGTACCTGGTTAACATTTCAGTCAACGTTTAGTGTCACACAGATCCAGAACAATTTATGAGAACAAATTATGCTAACAGGCAGCTGAGTCCAAATAGTTTTAGTACTATACATTAGACATTTTACACATTAAACAAATCATTAGCAAGTTCATAGAGCAAACAAATCAAAACCAAAGTAAACAGAGGCAAATTTTATGACAAGATTATGAAAAATGAAATAAAATAAAATAAAATAAAATAGAACAAAACAAAGATGAAATGAAATAAAACTAATTAAAGCTCTATTTAAAATAATACTACATAACTAAGGAATGTTTGCATCCAAGTTAGTCAAGTCAGAATTCACAGGGATAATTTGTTCAGTAAAGACCTATTATTTCTAACAAAGCTAGTTTTCACTGTATTTTAATAGGTAGCCTATTTTCAGTACTCTTTTAAATGTGGACAGAGATTTCTCTTCTTTAAGTTCATCAGACAATGAATTCCACAAACGAGAACCCAAGACCTGGAGGCTGCCCGCTCTGGATGCAGTGCGTGCATAAGGAACCACAAAGTTGGATGAGCCGCGAGTGTTATGGGAGTGAGTTTGATCAATTAAATCATTCGTACTCGTTAAAAGCAGTATATAGCTGTCTTATTATAGTTAACCTAAATTTAAGTTATATTAAAACAATTTTCGATTTCTAAGCGAAATTTTAGGTAGGCTAATCCCGTAGTTTAGGTTGGTAAATTATTTGAATGTATTTAATGCCGTACTTGACTTTGATAATAAGCAGTATACCTATGTCCATGATAACAACCATCAATCCAATTTCCTTTTCATCGAAATTTTTTTATCATCAGTCCAACTTCCATTTAATGAAAAAATTACCGAAATTATACTTAAGCAAGAAAATAGTTTTCATCAATGGAACTTTTATTTTAGGAAACAACTAATCTCATGGATCCAGCTTCCACTTAGCCTATGGAAACAATTATTTTCACCAATCCAGCTTCTACTGAATGAAAAATATATTTTAATTAATCCAGCTTCTATTTACGGGAAAAATTATTTCGATCAATCCAGCTTCTATTTAAACACAGAAATGATTAATTTTCATCAATCCCACTTCCATTTAAGGAAGCAACTTTTTCATCAATCCCGCTTCCATTTTAAATTGACCATGGGAGATAATTTACCAACCTAAACTACAGGATTACCAAATTTTACATAAACTATATTATTTGTTACTCAATCTGTTTCAAAACATCAACTAGCATAATGTATGCACATTATTTCATAAATTTCCCAGGTGGAGCTCATTGACTGTACACTTAGCCTATTGCACGTGCCTTGTGTATAATAAGGACTTCCCGTAACCGACTTTTTCCATAAAGATTTCTTTAGTATTAGAAATTTATTTTGTTTTTCTTTTTACACGCCAATCAAATTAAATATAAAACACCAGCAGTTAAGGAGGTTGCCCAACTTCAAGCACTTTTATGATCACACACTCTGCAAACTTCAAAAACGATACTTATTGTACTTAGTACGATTTTCTAGCTCACTGTGTATAGGTCAAAGTCGATGTGGTCAAAATAACTGTCGAGAGCAGAGGCTACCTATCTTTTGAGGATGTAAGCATGAAGTTTGACAGCGTTTGTAGGAGGTTAACCCTTTAACGACCGCAAAAAGTTTTTCGCATACCCCTGACGACCACACATTTTTGTCAAAAACAGCCAATTTAAAGAATAAAAAATTTGAAATTGCTATATCTCCATCAATATTTAACATATAGATATAAGGTAAACACCAGTCTTTAGGATTTTACCTCTTCTTTCCATCCCTTCGTTCAGGTTTTGAAAGATATTTTTTGAGGTACCCAAAGTTTAAGTTACCCCAAACCGAACCCATCCCAAAATCTGATATATTTTCATGTTCAAGACAGTCTACAACAAAATTGTCAGAGACAGCATATTTTATGTAAACATAAACAATTTGCAGAAATTGTTTCCAGACAGTATGAAACAAAAATCTTTCAAATATTTTGAAAACTGAAGGAGATACAATTTTTCTAGTATTTATAGGCTACCATAGTCGCAAAAACTGAGGAAAATTGCATAAAACAGCGTAAAATTCAATTTTTTGTAACTTATTGTTACGAGGCGAGGCTTATCTGCAATAGGAGGAAGTATGACAACATCACGCCGCTCCTCCGCGATGTCCTCCATTGGCTGCCTGTTCCGTTCCGCATCGAGTTCAAGCTCTGTCTGCTTGTCTTTAAATCACTACACGGAGCTGCGCCCGAGTACCTGCGCGATTGCTGCACTGGGACTCATTCCTCCGCGTCCGGGCTCCGGCTCCGATCGCTTGCGAAGATTGATCTCCGTGTGCGGAGGATGAGGACGCGCTTCGGTGATCGTGCTTTCTCGGCCGCCGGTCCTCGATGCTGGAACAGACTTCCTCCTGCTATCCGATTGACCGACTCATTGGACTCTTTTAAATCCATGCTAAAATCACATTTGTTCGCCAGGGCTTATCCCGACTGTTGTTAGTTGTCTTGTAAGGCGCCCTTGTAATGGCATAGCCGTGTTACGGCGCCATAGAAATTGTCGTAATTATTATTATTATTATTATTATTATTATTGTATCTTAGTGAGTAGTTGACACATGGACATAAGGAAAACATCATTCTTTAGAATTTTACCTTCTCTTTCAATCACTCCGTCCAGGTTCTGGGGAAAACAATTTGAGGTAGGTCCTACCCAAAGTTACCCGAAACCGTATTTCCAAATATTCGAATATTTTTTATGTTCAACGAAGTCTATACAGCATTTCAGCGACAATATATGTCACTTGAGCATAAAAACTATGCAGAAATTGTTGGCAGACAGAATAAAAGAGAAATTTTCAATAGGCTATATCTCAGTAAATGAAGGAGATACAAATGTTTTTGTATCCGATTCGGACCCAATTTCAGACCCACGCTGAGTACGCAAGCGTGGCTGCGACATGCTAAGCAAGGACGTATGATTGTGTGCGATCGTCATCTACCTGTGTATGAATGCCTAGGCCTAATTATAATTTATGAATAATTATTCATCTAATACGATCCAATCGACAAATTTCTTTCATCATAAGTATTATTATTTTCTTTTGCAGGTGACAATTTAATCTGACAATAGTCCCAGATTTAATCAAATAGTAAACAAAGGTCCATTTATAGGTAGACATCGCGTGATAAAAAATTACCGTTTCGATTGGCTGTTTTTAATATATTGGGGTGTTTTCAAAAGGATCCCAATAGGCCTACGGCTCGAAATTATACGTAGGATCCAAAATTAATAAGTAGTCATCAATTTATATCGACCATGAAACGATAATTATGAAGCTACAAATGACGAGACCCGCTCAGTAGCATTCGGTACCTTCCGGTCGGTAAAGGGTTAAGCAGTAGAATTATGTAAAATCGACGCGTGGAGTAAAACACACGAGAAAGTTGATCAACAGTCGTGCGAAACGCTTGTCTCTCACTGCGTCCAAGAGCCCACAATCGAGTAAAACCGCATGCTGCCAGTTTGGCTCGCAAAACATTCATAATGCGGATGTTTACGATGTAGTTTAACTCCAGGGATATTTGGCTTATTTCGAATTTTATGGTAGGCTATGTTAGGTTTCCCTAAACTACAAAAGTGACTGCTTTGTAAACCAAAATGCGGTTAGCAATTGGTCTAATAAAGGATACACTTACACTTACTTACTTTGTCGTTTTGATTAGAAGGACAGCTGGATTTGTTTTCCATTTAACCTATTAATAATAATATAATGATATTCTGCTGTGTTAATTCAAGCTGACAAGTACACAGTAAGATTGCATGACATGATAGTAACAGATAATAACAGATAATAACAGAATTCGAATTTAACTGTATGGCAGCCTGCAAGGCGCTCATCTGTCCTACTGCTCATTTTTACAACGCCACCTAGCGATCGGGAGGCTGAGTTATCCCATGGAGCTAGCCGATATCGAACCCGCGTCCTTCTGACCTTCGTGCGAGCTGGTTACCATTCAACCATCTCCCCGTTCCAATTATTTATTTATGACCAGGGTGACTAAGTCTCGAATTCGGAATACCGATAACAACAGTTGTACTAGACCAGCAAGCATACATTTCCGGGGTTTTGCTTGTTTACAAGAATCGTCTGAATGCAACGGTTGTCTAGTACAACTGCGGTTGTTAACTGCGGTTGTTCACACGTTGCACTCATGTTGACAACAGACTGTAGCGTAGAGCTCTGCGCCGACTTCATAGTGTCGGCGGCGGCGTGCCGGTCATTTTTGGTCGGCGGCGGCGGCGCGCCGCCGACCAACAAAAATCGGCGGCGGCGGCGGCGCGGCGCGGCGTGGTCGGCGACGGTGACGGATCCAAAAGTTTATGAGGGGTCAAATGGGCGTCCGAACTTTTAAAATAGTTTTAATTTTCACACTGTAATTCTAGCATTTTAAGCTGTCATCTGAACAAATTGCTCTATTATTTCAGTGCTGATAGGAATCAGCTGTCACTCATAATTAGGATGTAGTTAGAGTGGTGTTTAAGTTTGACTACAGACAATACTAGCAAACCAGACATTTATTGAAATTAATTTTTAAAAACCTAGAAAACAGGGTCTACGTTCAATTTCCAAGAACGCCATGACCCTTTAGTAAACGAATTGCTGACTATAGGACACAATAATAAAAATAATAATCTTTATTTATTATTTCAAACTGACACACCGCAGAATGATTACAATTCATAGTATCAACGGATTATCACAAGTTATTAAATCAATCGAATTTAACTGTTTGGCAGCCATGCACGGCTCCCATCACGTCCTACTGCTCATTTTACGAACGCCATATGGCGAATGAAAGGCTGAGTCGACCTTTGAAGGGTAGCGGGAATTGCTCCCGCGTACATGCTGATCTACGCTTCGTGCCAAAGTGTTAGCATTTACCATAAACCCCTCCACGGCGTATACAAGTAATTAATTTTAATTATTTTTAATTTGCTAAGACTTTAGTCAACGTAGCAGGAAGAGTGCATCCTTTACTTATAGATTAAGGAGTCCTGGTGCCATCTGTTTTTATATCAAAAACTGCTTTTCCGCGAGTTTGCTTTTAGTAGCTTCAGCCATCGCGACACTATTTAATATTATATCCAATTTATCACAATTAAAGTTAATGGTATTTATTTCAAGAACGTGAATTATTGATTTTATAAATACCAAATAGTCTTTGTCTCATAGCAATTTAATCCATAGCAGTTAAAAATGCAGATCGCCAATTCGAAAGCCACTAGTAGGCTACTTAGTGACTTGCAATTTCTTAAAATGCATGCCTATCCAAAACGCTGTATGACTTGGGTTTAGATGCACTAGAAATTTGATATAATTATATTACACTGTTGGAGCATAAGCTGCATGTGCTAATTTGATGATGGATATGTTTAAGCCTACATGATGATCAGATGGGGTATCATATCGATGATGTCATTCACTGTGTATGCATTTTGTGAATGGATGACTCTTGCACTTTGGAACTTTTAGCCTAAATCCTTAGAGAGAGGACACTTTGTTCACTCGGAAAATGAGGGCCAATTTATGGTCATGCCAATCTTCAGTGGCATGTCCGGCCCCTCCCTACTTACATATCTTAAGATAGACAGAACATCAGTACTTGGGGAAGCAAATTATTTTGGTTAAGAAAAGAACTAAACCTCCCCATGCCAGGCCCGTGGTAGCATCGCACTAAGACTCTCGGGTCTGGTCGTGAAAGGCGCCGGCATACAACTAGGAGGGGTGCGAGGGCGGTTCGCCCCAGACCTATGACTTAATACTGCCGATATATTTGTATAGATTATAATAAAATATTCTTTACATGTACGTACATTCACTAAAAGCTGCACTGAGGGGTTAGATTAACCCCACAGGTAATTTCATGGAATTAACTGGAGGGGTTGAAAATGAATTCGCGGGTTGAACACTCCCAACTCCCGACAATTCAATCACCGTATATATATAGATATATATATATATATTAGGGTGTCTCTTAGCATATAGTAAAAAATTAGTTTTTCTATTTATCTCGCTCTCACCCCTCCAAGTTGTTAGGTTCATAGAAATAAAATTTTATAAAATATTTAATTAAAATCGGATAATATTTAGAGGTGGCCCTCGAGCGGTAAAGTTTAGAAAATTAATGATACTTGGTACAATGGGAAGTATATAATGCTACATGATAATTAATCGCCAGTTGTAGTACTAATCATTTGTATTGCTTATCTAGCAAATTATCTACTATCTACCTGTATATATAGGGTCTATATATATATATATGGTATATATATATACCCCACATAATTACGTGTGTTAAAATTAATTACTAATTTCCCGGAATATGTTGCCATAACAGTCTTTTCGCTGCAGTCCAGAAATTTACGTCGATGGTCGGAGACAACTTGAAGGAGGAATTCTAGTTGCTCCTCCCTGGCAGTCAACTTCTTAATGAGGGCCACGCCTCACTTAGCCCTGTCATTGATGATGCGCAATTTCCCCGGAATGTTTCCTCTTCATCGCATTCAGACGAATCCATGGCAAGGAAAGTCTGAGGAAGGCCAACTATAGAAGAGTGTTTATCGCGCAGAACTACTCCAGGCCCCGGTGCCCATAATGCAGCAGATTTAACTTTTGGTCGCTTTGGTGGATGTCACTGGGTGATCCGGGGCTGGGTAGTCCATGGTGGCTAACATCAGTCTCTTCATCTCCACAGACACTCTCGAATCAATAAGAGCCAGTCCGACCAGCTCCTCAGAAAAGTACCATAGATGAAGTCCAAGCGTTTTGCTTGTTGTGCTGGAAATGGCTTCATGTGGGTATTATAGGAGTTCAATCATAAAGTCGGAAGTCGTTCAGAGGTGCTTCAACTCCGATTGGGGCAGTAATCCATGTCTTGAGGTGGATGATAACTGCAAAAGTTGCCCGATCACGAATTCCTCTCTTCTCTGAAGCAGTCATTTGGAACTGGTCACGAAAGAGCCAGATTTTAATCGCATGTATAACCTTGGTCATCCATCTGGCACAATGCATGGTGCCTGGCACCTGCAAATGAAAACGTCATGCCTCCAACATCGCTTATATAGAAGAACTTCAGGGCCAGCAGATGCACCACTTGTCCCTTCGAATGTCGCCCAAACCACTGGCTCTGCCATATGATGGTGACATGCCAAGAAGAGCAAATCTCTTCCAAGCCTCTGCTCTATAATCGTGCAAGCACAAGAAATGCCACCATCGTTGTCAGCCTTTGGCAGGACAGTATTTGTGTCAAAGCACAACCCCGCAACACGAGCCATAATGCCCCATTCCTCCAAAGACAAGATGACGTCAGTGGCTTGGGCCTCGGTATACAGTTCCAGATCGAAGTTTCGGAACACCGAGTAGCTGCTTCACTCCAACGCCTGATATAAGAATTGGAAGACGATTGATATGCTCTGTGGAAGTTAGATCTTCCATTAGCTTCCCATCCCAATGTGTTGTCAACTGTCAAATGTACAGTAGTGAACTCTGATTTTAGCTTGTTCGACTTGGTGGAATGAAGTTAGGTCATGGAGTATGAATTGTACTCCTGCTAATATTCAAATCAGTAACGTTCTGCCAAAGGCTAGATGCAACTTCACTGACAATGAAGGTGGCACTTCTGGATGAGACGCTGGTTCTGTCGAGTGCTAGACATCATGTTTAACCGTTCTCTCTTTGGGGATGGGCCATCGCCGGAAGCACAAGGATGGCAATCTTCCTTTTCTTCTGCTGTACTAGATGATGATGATGATGATGATGATGATGATGATGATGATGATGATGATGATGATGATGATGGATGATGATGATGGATGATGATGATGAAGTGGTAGCCTGCTTCGCTTTTTCTTTAGATTGAAATTGGCAAATTAATAGGACAATCTGTCCCTCTCTTAATGATTCGAACTATGTAGCATAGTAATAAACAATGGGCCTACATTGCTAAAACTTTGACATCAAAGGGCCACCTCTAAATGTTATCCGATTTCCACCAAATATTTTGTAAAATTGTTTTTCCATGAACCTAACAACTTGAAAGGGTGAGAGATTAAAAATTTTAACTTTCATTTTTAAGAGACACCCTAATATATATATATATATCCTCTGTCTTGCATATATATGTAGTATGCATGTAAGATAGAGAACCTTTTCGATCTTGTTTCATTCCCATCCGTCTACTCAATCTATCATTCATTCAATCAATCCACCCATCCATTCATTCATCCATCAATCCATCCCACCAAACCATCCATCGATCTATCCATCCATCTCATGATCTGTTTGCTGTCTGCCTGTCTGTATCTGTGTCTCTCTATCTCTGTCTCTGTATGTCTGTCTGTCTGTCTGTCTGTCTGTCTGTCTGTCTGTCTGTCTGTCTGTCTGTCTGTCTGTCTGTCTGTCTGTCTGTCTGTCTGTCTGTCCTTTTCTACTTCTATTACCCACTGAAGCAACAATTTATCGTGAAATCATGTAAAACATGAAAAATGCAACAAAACAATTGAACACTTCAGCGTGGCATCGGCGGCGCGCCGAGGAATTATCGGCGGCGGCGGCGTCGGCGCGCCGATCCACAAAAATCGGCGGCGGCCGCGTCCAATAAATGTCGGCGGCGGCGGCGCGGCGTTGCCGGCGCAGGGCTCTACTGTAGCGTCCTGAAGCTTCCGCATTGACGCACACTCACTGGGATAATTCCTGCGGTAAAGTTTTCGAAGAGTGTAAAGTAATTGCATCGCAATAAACCTAAAGCTATCGACCAATATATTATTTCGACTCCATCGGTCAATCCATCATGGCGTTAGGCGTGAAATTTCGTATTGTGTCGTATCTGCGAATTAGTAGAGCACATCTTTCTATAGGCCTACAAGCCATTCAGAGACGCTCTCAGCCTTACCTCCTCGATGGAATAAGAAAGTTTTACAGCAGCGGAGGGCTGAGGATCGAACCCCGGCCAAATTCTTACTGCGGTTTGAGCGGGGAATATCGTTCCATAAAGATGAACCAACTTGGGCAAAGGAGCGGTGTTGGACCATGGCAGTACTTTCACGAAGGACAAAGAGATCAATTCGATCCGCGGACGGACGAAGGAGGGAAGAGACAGCAGAAAGAGGAACGTGCCTCAGCCGTAACCACCCCCATCGAACGCCGTCTCCAAACCCTGGCAGCCCTCACGTTCGTCTTTCCGTGCCTCGTAGTCTCTCTTCTCGGCCCCCTGCTCTTCATCTACTCCCTTACGACGAAACTAGCGCCAATAGCAGTAGGTTACGCCGCCTGGGTGTACTACGATGTCAAGATCAAGAAGACGCCCAGTCGGGGTGGAAGGGCCTCTGATTGGATGCGTCGCAGTCGGGTGTGGGTCTACTTCAAGAATTACTTTCCAATGTTCCTCGTCAAGACGGCGGAACTCGATCCGGGAAAGAACTACCTGTTCGGATACCACCCGCACGGGATTCTCGCGTGCGGGGCATTTGCCAACTTCGCAACCGAGGCTACGAATTTCAGCGGAGTCTTTCCGGGAATAAAACCACATATGTTGACGGTTAAAATAACACTGTGGATCCCGTTGCTTAGAAGTCTACTGCTCTCGTATGGTAGGTTACGTTTTCACCGCCGGAGGGCGATTTAAAGAACTGTAAATGAAAACATGACCCTGCCAATTTTTCAGTGAATTGTATCATGTGAGATCCTTCACCACTGCTTCCGGTTTGAATGGGTATACCACACCATTTAAGAACCCTATGTGAGGGTAAAATACTTTCGAGGAGTAATTTAAAATGTTTTGAAGGGTATAATTTAAGTAATTTCCCTGGCAACCTCGTTCGTTGAGCCCAAAGTGTTGTGACATTGGACCCACCAAGCGTTACTGGCAGCGTTAGCAGTATTTAAACTAGGCCTACATTAGGCAAATATTTTACGCATCACTGATGAAGAGGCTAGGAGAGAAGGTGAGGGAACAGGGAAGGGCAGGTATATATACAACTCAATCGGAGGGGAGAGGAGCTAGGGACAGGACGGAACGTGACTGGAGAGGGGAGGAGAGTAAAGGATGTCTTCAAGACACCATGGTAGCGAGGTATAGAACCAAGTGGTAAGGAGCAAAACTGTAAGAAAGAAATCCGGTCATAATGTGCCAGAGTCAAATTATTCCACTTGTCATACTGCCTGACTAAGTCATATACCTGCATCATATATATATATATATACAATTTTGACGCATTTGCTGTCGTATGCACATTATATGCATACACATGCATAGTTGCATACACAACACAACTTTGCTTATATATGTACCTATGGATGTATGCATTTTATGTTCTTTTACTATATATATATATATATATATATATATATATACAAGAACTCTCAGAGCGCTGTATAAATGACTGCAAAAATTATTTAAACAGATGTGACTTATGGGAAGATGTTGCGTTGGTTCCTGTATACAGGCTATCGTGACTCGAGTCGGGGCAGCATAGAGTGGATTCTAACGAAACAAGGAACCGGAAATGCCGCCATTGTTGTTGTCGGCGGGGAAAAGGAAATGCTCGAAGCGCATCCGGGGAGTTACAACTTAATTCTGAAGGAGAGAAAGGGATTTGTAAAGCTTGCCATCCAAACAGGGTGTGTAGGGTTTTCTGTTGGGCTCTTTGAGAGTCGTCATCATAATCTTGAAATTTAGAGTTTACGATTTCGTTATGTAGGTGTAGAGGAAGAGAAGAAGCCGTGCTGGGCTGCTAGTCTTAAAGGTCGGGGGACGGACGGGGGTTGAAATCCCCAACACGGCAGAAATTTCTGTCAAGATTTCTGCCCCATTTGTGCACCGTAGTCAACTCAGCTATAACGAGTACACTGGCCGTTCACTGTCAGTTGGAAGATGAGACGTCGTGGGAGAGGACTGGCCATCCGCTCTCATATGCAAAGACTAAATTAAGTCGGTAACACTTCATACCCATGGCTGCCTCAAGGATAGCTCAACGCACTGCTCTTCCATTGAAGAGGCACCATGTAAATGTGAAATTACACTCATGATTAAGATTATTATTATCATTATTATTATTATTATTATTTATTTTTTATTTTTTACCCGAGGTAGATATGATCCCTCAGGTGATACATATATTATTATTATTATTATTATTATTTTTTATATTATTTTTTTGAGATTTACTTTAACGTTGTGTGACCTTTAGGCGCTAGGCGGAGATTATTAGTGCCCATTTAAGTCTTATTTTTAGAGAGCGAAAAAGAGCGCCGCTATGATCCTCAGGTAGTCCGCGATAGAGGGATATTATTATTATTATTATTATTATTATTATTATTATTATTATTATTATTATTATTATTATTATTATTAAGGACATTGAATAAGCGGAATGAAACCCTACAAGCGCTCCTTCTGCGGTAATCTATACTCAGACATTCTCCCTCTCAAACACGGCTAAATAAAACAGTCTTGAGATTTACTAAGAACTATGCACCCAATCCGGACTGCTGGGAGCCCATTATAGAGGGCACTGCAATGGTCGAGGCGAGAGACCATACAATTACGTTCAAATATAAACTTACAATTAGTCTACAGTTATGACAAATTACACTGTAAGAATTCTTCGGTGTGTTTTCCAGAGCCTGCCTAGTACCCGTCTTCAGTTTTGGGGAGAACGATCTGTTCTTTCAGGCGAAGAACCCGCACGGATCCTATTTGCGATCATTGCAAGAAGCATGTAAGAAGATAATCGGCTTTACACCTCCTTTCTTCCAGACTTTCGGAGTGCTTCCATTGCGAAGACCGGTCCATACAGTCAGTAAGTGGTGAAGTATGATGTTATTGTTGCTCATTTTGCGGTCTTGGATAGAGAAAGGCAAATGACGTTCTTACCTGGAAATATTTTAGTGGCAGTACAATAGAGTTACGCATCAGAATTTATATATTATTATTACTTTCAATGGCTGTGGGTGTAAAATAGCTTAGTAGCTAGCGCGCTGGAATGTCAATTGAAAGTTGGGGGTTCAGATTTATTTCGAGATTTTGAAAGTTGGGGGTTCAGATTTATTTCGAGATTTATGCTTCACCCCTAGACAACTCGACTCTGACAATAATATTACACTCGAGGAAGAGGACTGGCTTTCATTCATTCATTTATTCATTCATTCTGAGAATTTATATAGCGCCTGTTCCAGATATCTACTCAAAGGCGCTCTCTGCGCTAGCCTATTATGATGATAAGTGTCATTACGAAAGAAAAATTACATCAGTTAGCAAAACAATGCACAGTAGGCCTAACTGTCAGTAAGCTAGAAGAGTCACCACTGGCAGTGGCAGGCCAACGCATACGCGTTCAGCCAACCAACGGATTCCCGTCGAAAGCTGAAGATGGCATGGATGTTCATATGCCGAGACTTATAAAAATTAATGTTCATATGCCGAGGCTAAGAAATGGTTGCCTCTCAGGCTAGCTTAAGTGACTGCTCTTCTTCTTATGTGTCCAATCATTTTAGCTGGCAAATAGCATTCTTGACACAGGACAAGACCACCATGCTTGACCTAGTAGTATAACTGAGGCTGTTTGCCTAAAGTACACAATACCACGGTGACTCCAAAACAACCACTTTGAGACAATTGACCTACTTCAAATTCTTCAAGGTGGTGACGATTAACTTATACTATGGCAAGTTAATCAGGAACAGTGAAGCCTTCGTAAGGAGCGTTAAGTTATAGCGTGGATTTGGGTTTAGTTCGGTTACCATCTAATTCACAGATTGCAATTGGTTTCACCAAGCAAGATGAATAGCAACCTGCTCGTAATGTGACGGACCTTCCTCCTGTGTGATGGGTTCAATACCAGTGTCCTGAATAAGTGTCCTAAAATCAAGGTGTGACTAAGTCATTTAACTCATGAGTGACATTTGGCCCATTCAGTGGGTCAATTGCCTGTACAGGTTATGTAAAAGCAATTGGTCTTTTGTGAGGTAAACCAAAAACTGATTGTATCGCTTCTTTGGTTCCCACATCAAGAACAATCTTATAAAACAGTCACTTTTAACGAAGTACTCTCCAACAGTTGGTTTTAATTTGGGATCCATTCTTGATCACATTATAACAGAATTCGTGTCGTATTGAAGCATACTTAAAAGCGTGGTAGATATCAAGTGTCTTACTAAACACATACATGCAAACATAGAATCAGACAGAAAGACATATGACAGACGGACAGAAACAGACAGACACAGACAGACAGGAAGACAGAGAAACAGAAGGGAGTACTTTCTGCATGCCTCCTTGTCTTACTGTAAACCTTCCCTTACATGTTCAAATCCAGCACCGCGAAAAGTTCAAAGTCTACTGATATTTTGTACATGTACATCTGGATAATTTATTAAATCTTTTATATTTTCATAGATATGAATATATTTTGTCAATATTTTTGACAGTCGCTATCTCTTGATGTGTTATTTTCGCTGTACTTTGCAGTTGGTCATCCGATCGAAGTTGAAAAGGTCATCGATCCTGTTCAGTCAACTATCGATCTTGTTCACCAACAGTACATGAACGCTCTGAGCGAACTCTTCGATCAACACAAAGTCGAATATGGCGTCGACAAGAATTTAACCCTCAACTTTATGTGACACTATCATGCTGTTCAGTTTAGTTGTTTAGGGCGGAACTCACAGATTTTTGATTTGGTCGTAGCAATTAGCCTTCAGCAGAGGTTGTTGCAATGACCATTCATAAATAAATGCAGAAAACCTTAAAATATAATCGAAGATAAGATGTTTGATACTTTGTTCTCTATGAAATTATAAATTATTTAATATATTATCCAGATGATTTGCAAATTTTCAACTTATTTCGTAAAACTATGTGTAATCTTCCGTGTTCTGTTTAACTGTGCAAGTTTGAACTGTAGACGCTTCACAACGTTTAGTCCAATTCGTCTGCTGCTGGTTGAAAATATGTATTAGATTGGTATTTTGAAGCAGTATCAGCTAATACAAGATAATCAATATGGCCATTGATGGGAACTATTTTAAATACTAGTATTTAAAACACTACTTCAAACACTATGTAAATATGTTGTGCTTGTATTTGGAATACAATGGAATGACAGTTTTTATACTTTTACTTAAAATATTTTTTGAGTATTTAAGTTATCGATCACGTTCACCAAAAGTACATGAGCGCTCTGAGCTAACTCCTCGATCAAAATAAAGTCCAATATGGCGTCGACAAGAATTTAACCCTCAACTTTATGTGACTTTATTCATGTTGTGCCGTACTTTAGGATATTTGGTAACAAGTCTTCAGCAGAGGTCGTTGCAATGACCATTCATAAATTAAATGCAGAAAGCTTTAAACTATGATCGAAGAACCTGTTTCATATTTCGTCATCTATGAAAATTTAAAGTACTTGATAAATTATACAGATGACTGAAAATTTTTGAGCATCTCACGTGAAATAAAACTGAGTTGTATTTATCGGCGGTCGTTTTAAGGCTGAGACTCTGGTCCTTTCTGGGTCAGACTGCTGAATTTCAGTTAGTCGTAAACAACCTGTAAAATTCGTATGGAAAGAGCATCTATGGAAGATTGGGCATGTTAAATTTCCTGGGATCGATAAAAAAAATGATTGATAATTATTTGATTGATTGACTGTGCAATTTTCCCTGTTCTGTTTAACTGTTGAAGATAGAACTATAGAAGTGTTACGTGCTTAAGTCCGGTTGGCCCACTACCGATTCAAATAGTTGTTAGATTGGTGCTTTGAAGCGCCATCAGCTAATACAAGATAATCACTATGGCAGTAGCTATGGATGTATGTTGTTTGTGGTTGCAGGTCAATTTTTATTCGCTGGATTTCAAGGTCACGACGTTATTCTTCGATTTCAAATATTCTATTCTATTCTATTTACGGATTTATAAAGCGCCTTTCACGGTCAGGGGCGCAACCACGGTCCAGAAGTTTGGGGGACCTACTAGAATGACTGAGTGGGGGCGGGGGTAATTGCGAGCGCCGAAGGCGCGAAGCTGCGATTGCCGAAGGCAAGAAGCCCGTAACGACTAGGGGGTATCGGGGAGCGTCGTAAGCTCCCCATCGGGAGTCCGACGCAATTTTGAGCATTTGATGCCAAATGAAGTACATTTTGGGCTTTAATTTACCTCAAATTTTTCACCGATGATTTCGATATAAAAGTGCCTAAACCACCTAGATCTGTGAAAAATGTAATTTTATTATATATGAATAAACTGGACGTGACAAGGGTTTAAGAGAATTGAACGGAAAAGAGTAGAATAATTTATAGAGACTAGAACAGAGCATGTTTTGTCAAAACTAGGTAAATCGGCAAGGAGGAAGCCTGAATGGGTCAATTTTCTCAGAATACCGTTAAGGCGTTTATGTTTCCTACAGTGGCAAATCCCAACCAAACCGGGAGGTATAAAGTAGCCGTGGGAGGGTAGCAGCTCTAACAGCGTCAAAGAGACGTTGACCGTGGAGACCGTGGGCGACCAAAACACGTAGCGCGAACATGGATTTTCGGGCTTTGCAGCATATTTTGTCCTTGTGTGCCCAAAGCCAATCCGATCAGAGAGGGTGACACCCAAAATAACCATATCCTGGACCCGCTCGATGCCAGGGATGAGAGGAGGGAGGGCAATAGGTAAATTTGGACCTCGGTCATTTGACAACCATAATGATTGCTCTGGTCTTAGCATGGTTTTATTTAAGATTGCTAATGAATGTCCATTTAGAGATATGGTCAAGTTCAGAAAGAGTGCTGTCAATGTAGGGAGCAGGAACCAGCAAGTAGCTATGGTCGGCATATTTAGGGAGACGGTTTCCACTGTATTTATAAGTTTAACCCTGTGCCGTTCTTGGGGTGCATTTGCACCCCTAGTCACACTTTGTTCCTTTGTTTCACCCAGAAGGACTCATGATGTAGAGAAATCTGGTTTGTCGTATCGTCTGAATTGTCTTGCTTCTCTCAGGAGGCGAGTGCAAGGCGCGTGTTGCTCAGGATGGGAGCACAAGTACGGCCACCGTCGTCTATCGGTGGGCTTCGCGTCTGCCAGCCGATGAGCCGTCGCAGTCAATGTCAAACACCGAAGGACTCAACGCAGGAAGTTAAAATAACGATCTTTATTCAAATCACACGTCACAGACGTATTACGTCATAAAAGTCACTCTCCCACACAGAACACAATCAACTACTACTCATAACCCAAGAACGAACAACCTTAACTATACAGAAGCGCTCCTATTTATAGATAACCCAGCCAATCAGCGGAGCCCAAAAGAGGCCAAGCCTAAGGAGGCGGAGCCTAAAAGAGGCCAAGCTAGAGAGGCCAAGCCTAAGGAGGCGGAGCCTAAAAGAGGCCAAGCCTAAGGAGGCGGAGCCTAAAAGAGGCCAAGCTAGAGAGGCCAAGCCTAAGAAGGCGGAGCCTAAAAGAGGCCAAGCTAAAGGGGGCGGAGCCTAAAAGAGGCCAAGGCTAGAAGAGGCCAAGCCTAGAAGAGGCCAAGCCTAGAAGAGGCCAAGCCTAGAGAGGCCAAGCTAGGGAGCCCAAGCCTAAGCAACCCAGGGACCACCCTGGGGCGCCACACCCTCCCCGGCCACAATGGGTATGCCCCCATACCTCAAGCTCCCCTAGGACCCCAGCGCACAATGTCCAAATGCAGAAAACGGCCAACGGGCCAACACAAAACCAGAGGCCCTACAAAAGATACGCGGCCATCGGCCAAGTCTTTAAGGAAAAATGTCCTTCCAAAATTTCGCGTGGCCAACGGGCCAACTTTCCAAAATGTTCAGCCGGAGTCCGGCTACGCAACGAGAGTGGTCAACGGGACCAACAAAGTCTCTAGGATAATGTCCTTCCTCACGCGGTCCATCAAATCCGCAAAACCTACAATTCAATGTATAACCGTGGCCAACGGGCCCGAAAGCTCGGCACAAAGTAACGAACATAAACATGCCGTTTCTCGGCAACAAAGCAATCAAGACAAGATCTATGCAATGCTCTTTTGAGCGGCCAAGTCTATCACGTTCTTGAGGCACGGCACTGTCAGTCGCAGGCAAACACCACTGTCATCGTTCGAGAAACGGCAGCTCGCTTACTGAAAGCGGGCAGGACGGCGAATCGTCCTCTTCGGGCGTCGAGAGTTCTGGCTGGCTTCCGGCAGATCGTCTATTGAAGCGTCGCCATGAGCGGCGTTCTCGCCGGCGTCGTGCAGGCCTTCTTCGAAGCAAGGCCTCAGTTTACGTCGACGTGGGCGACGAATGGCTTGGAGTGCGCAGACTTGCGGAGCCTGTAGTTGACGAGGCCGCAGCGCTCCATCACCGTGCATGGGGAGGTGGCCAGGACAAGGGAAAGAACTTCAACCCACACCCCTTGATGGCTGCGTATAACTTCCCCGTTCACGGTCTTGGGTAGGATCCCACTTAAGCCATCCTCCCTGGGATGATAACTAAACGCTCTTCGCCGATTGATCCCATAAACCTCCCGAAACAGGCCTCCCCGAAATCCCGTACCCTGATCGGCCAGTATTGGACGCGGAGCCCCAGACCTCACAACTACGTTTCCATCGAGGGCCCCAGCTACCGAGGAAACCCACTGTAGGGCCCTTGGAATAACCTTCCCTCTATTAACAAAACCGCTCATGGTCATCAGGAGAAAGGGGAACAGCATCCCAATCAATTGCCGATAACCTACGCAAAATCTCCGCGAGCCGTCCTTCTTGCGTGCCAACACCACATTCGCGGCCCTCTCGCTTACAGCAGGTTCAATTATCCCGTCGGCTAACATGCTGTCTAGCTGAGTATCGATCGTGACCCTATGCGGCAGCGGCTGTCGTCTTAATGGCTGTCTTACGGGGCGCGCATCGCCGGTCTCTATCTTATGGGTGCATACAGAAGTTTTGCCTAAATCGCGGTCAGTAGCGGAAAAGACATCATTATATTCAACAAGCAAAGCGCCCAATCGTTCCCGTATCTCGGGCGTCACCTCTTCGGGCAAATCCTCAAGCAATTTCTCGCTCGGCGAGGCATGGCCAACCGCGTCTCCATTCGCGCGGTTCCTTCCGCTCAACTCTACCTGCACCGGATGCAAATCCCCTAGTGGCTGATTCTTGGGCAGCCGGACCGGATCCTCACTTAAATTTACCACCCTTACCCGGGCATCGGCGTAGTCTCCGACAACTACGCGGGCAAGATGAACCCCAGGTTGGATCTCCCTAGCCTCCGTCATCCAGGCGGGCGCTACAGTCGTTAAATCCCCGTACATGGTTTTAACCGGTATATCCCTCTGGGACTTAGGGGACACCAACACCTCTTCGGCGACGATCACGCGCCGGCACCACGTGGAACCATTGCCCCTTACCAAAGAGATACGCCTGCGCCTCACAAATAGGGATCCCATACCAAATCCTAAGCGGCAGCGATGTTCCCGTAACCAGTCCATGCCTAACATGGGCTCGGTAATCTGATCGGACACAAGGAAAGAACTATGGATGTAAAACCCGTCAAATATCTTAATGGGCACCCGCACCTCCCCAAGGACACGTATATCTGACCCATTAGCAGCCATCAAAAAGCGATTGCAAGAGCGAAGTTCTAACCCGTCGACAGTAGATGAAGGCACCAGGCTGACTTCCGATCCAGTGTCGATCAGGCATAGCTGCGGTCGTCCGTTGATCTCTCCGCGAATGTAGACGGCGTTGCTCGTAGCGCGGTCCGGCACTTTCGGGCGTGTCGTATGGTTCATGGCCACCGGGTCCGGTGGCGTCGAAGCATCGGGCTCGGTCGTCGCGGTCTCGTTCTGGCGGTTCTGGAATCGGCGAGCTTGGCGGCAGTTGCGGGCGATGTGACCGGCTCGTCCGCAGTTGAAGCAGGTCATTGAGCGTCGCTGGTTCTCCGGAGGGCCCGCACGGTCTCGCTCAGGCCGGGCGTCTCGGTTCGATTCTTCAGGCGTCGGATTTCCTTGGCGGAGTTCGCGGAATTGCTGGTCAATTCTTTTCTCAATGTCTCGCTGAAATCTCCGCTGTTCGTCCTTCTGCGTCGCCAGGAACCGGTCCATTTGCGCTTGGAGCTGGGCACTCAGATCAGTTTCCTGAGTCCCGCGCACTCGGTTTGGCTGTCTGCGGCGATCGTCGGAGTCGTTCGTTCGCTGATAGGCCTCCAGACGCAGCGCTGTCCGGTATGCCTCGTCCAAATTCTTTGGTTCTCGCTCGCGTACTTTGAGCGAGAGCTCCCGGTCTCTCATGGCTTCCAGGAAGGCGTCTTTCGCGATGATCTGCGTGGTCTCGTTGGAGGGAACCGGGTAGGCCAGGACAACCAGACGTCGGATTTCATGCAGAAGGTCGCTCAGGTTTTCTTCCGGGCGTTGGCGTCGGTAATACAGCTGGGCACGGAAGGTTTCTGCCTGGCCTTCCGTCCCGTATCTTTGGCGGAGGCGTTCCACGAGTTCTTCGTAACTTACGCTCGGTTGAGCGCCAAAGTCCCAGAGAAGTTGCGTAGCGGCCTTCTCTAGCGAACATCGCAGAAAGTCGACCCGGTCCGCGGCCGTCCACTGGTTGTGCGTCGCGCAGACCTCAAACTGGACCAGGAACGACTCCAAAGAGCCCGTCCCATCGAACTTGCCTGGCTTCATCGGCGTCGGGCGGCTTCGCAGCAAACCGCTGACACTTTCCAGCAAATTCGGCATCGAAGTCTCCCGTGCGTCCGGTCTTTCGGTCTCTTCGCGGAAACTCGGTTTCAATTTCTTCTTTTCCGTCGTCGCTTCGCCCGTCTTTCCTCGAAAGATCGATCTCTCCGGCTCCACGGTCATCTCTTCTTTCATCTCTTCGCGGAGGCTCGCTTTCACCTGCATCGGGTCGTCGAAGTCGATCTCCGTCAGCAAGCGGCTTCGGTCCGGTCGCGTCTCGGCGGTTGCTCTCCCTGCAGCTGGCGTCAAGGCATCGGCGGGCGTGCGGACATCTCTAGGCATCGGGAAAGCGAGATCTTCGAGGAAGCGGCTTCTGTCCGGTCGCGTCCCGGCGGTTGCTCTCCCGGCAGCAGGCGTTGACGTCTCGGCCGGCGTGCGGATCTGACTAGGCATCGGATAGGCGATCGTATCGTCGTCGTCTCCCTGGAACATCTTCGGTCGATTCTGGCTTCGTCGGCGGCAGGAACTCTCGGACAAAACCCCACGGCTCTGGTACCACTGTAGAGAACTCTGGTACCACTGTAGAGAAATCTGTTTTGTCGTATCGTCTGAATTGTCTTGCTTCTCTCAGGAGGCGAGTGCAAGGCGCGTGTTGCTCAGGATGGGAGCACAAGTACGGCCACCGTCGTCTATCGGTGGGCTTCGCGTCTGCCAGCCGATGAGCCGTCGCAGTCAATGTCAAACACCGAAGGATCAACACCAGGCAGTTAAACTAACGATCTTTATTCAAATCACACGTCACAGACGTATTACGTCATAAAAGTCACTCTCCCACACAGAACACAATCAACTACTACTCATAACCCAAGAACGAACAACCTTAACTATACAGAAGCGCTCCTATTTATAGATAACCCAGCCAATCAGCGGAGCCCAAAAGAGGCCAAGCCTAAGGAGGCGGAGCCTAAAAGAGGCCAAGCTAGAGAGGCCAAGCCTAAGGAGGCGGAGCCTAAAAGAGGCCAAGCCTAAGGAGGCGGAGCCTAAAAGAGGCCAAGCTAGAGAGGCCAAGCCTAAGGCCTAAGAGGCCAGAGGCCAAGGAGGCGGAGCCTAGAAGAGGCCAAGCCTAGAAGAGGCCAAGCCTAGAAGAGGCCAAGCCTAGAGAGGCCAAGCTAGGGAGACCAAGCCTAAGCAACCCAGGGACCACCCTGGGGCGCCACAATATGACGCCTACATTTTATGACTTTTCCTTATTTATGAGGATGCACTTAACCCTATTTGCCCATAATTGTACCCCTCAACATTTCTGATAATTTTGAGGTTTATACATTGCGGTCCTCGGGGTGCAAATGCACCCCATGTGTTATATTGCGGCATTTATAAGTCAATTATCTAACTTGGCATTTTTATATCTATGGACTCCTTTCTTAGATTACATATTCTTTGTTGCCAGACAGAAATTGCGTATATTTATAAGAGATAACAACAATGGCGACTAGAAAAAAAGATAATATTCGATTTTTTACCGCAGAACAGGCAAGGAAGCTTATATTAGAATCAGAAAGTCAGTCATCAGAATCGGATGGTGAAGATAGTTTTAGTGATGATTCCCAGACAAAGTGCACTGTAGTTCGGGAAAAATACCGATAATGACAGCTGTGGTGAAGAAAATTCTTCCGAAGACAACGTTAGTGACACGGAGCAGCTGCAACGGGCCGATGATGGATCCTCGCAAGATTCAGATGATGACATAGCAGGAACACCGCCTGTGTTTCGTCAAGCCTCCCTCGACGATGAACTGGATTTGATTTCAACTCATCTGTACGAGTCAAAAAATGGAAAAGAAGTTTGGCTGAAGACTCCTTATGTGTCAACCGGACGTCAACCCAGTCGAAATGTGATGAAACAGGTACCTGGACCAACCGGATACGCTCGAAGGAATGCAGACACAATGATTTCAACGCTGGAATTACACATAACGGCTTCAGAGGTCATTGTCCCTTTCGACAGTACATGAAATCAAAACCTGCAAAGTACAGGATTAAATTATGGGCACTTTGCGACTCGAGTACAAGCTTTGCGTTGAACATGCAAGTTTACACTGGTAAACGAGCTGGTGAACCACCGGAAAAGAATCAAGGAGAGCGTGTAGTCCGGGACTTGATTGAAGTCATCAAAGGGTCTGGAAGGAATGTGACAATGGATAATTTCTTCACTTCAGTGCCACTTGCAAGACATCTGCTGTCCAAGAAGCTAAGTCTAGTTGGAACTCTGAGAAAGAATAAGAGTGACATTCCAGTGGAGTTTTTACCAAATCGCGACAGGGTTGTCAATGACACTCTATTTGGCCATCAGGAAAATCTGACTCTAGTTTCGTATGTCCCCAAGAAAGGCAAGAGTGTCATGCTGCTAAGCAGCATGCATACAGATGCTCAGATATCCAACCGTGAAGATAAGAAGCCGGAGATCATACTCGATTACAATCGTTCAAAGGGGTGTGTGGACACATTGGATCAAATGGTTGAAACTTACTCCACTAAGCGAAAGTCTCGCAGGTGGCCAATGGTGTTGTTTTACAATATCCTGGATGTCTCTGCAGTCAACGCCTTCATTATCTGGAGTCATGTGAATCCCCAGTGGAATGCAAAGAAAACACATCGTCGAAGACTTTTCCTGAAACAGCTTGGAAAAGATTTGGTCTATAAACATCTAACATCCAGACTGAGTATTCCTGGATTGTCACTCATGCTCAAAACCACAATTCATGAATGCATTGAACAACAGCATGAATCACAAGGCGATGCTCGAGATGATGCGACACAAAACAATTATGAAGAGCAGAACAATGGCCATGGCGGTGCAGACAATGCTGTGAGGAAGAGAAAGCAGGGTCGTTGCATTCTGTGTGACCGCAGTAAAGACAAGAAATCGCGTACTACGTGTCATAGGTGTGGTTCATTTGCTTGCGCAGACCGCACTTTGCACAGGCTGTGCATGAGTGTGCAAAGTAGATAAGGAAAACTTATTGGATATTTTGCAATATTGCTTTTTCATCTGTAGGCCTTACACTAATCAGTGTTACAATTGTGTTGTACAGAAAACTTTCAAATAGTTGTGCTGTAAAAGTGTACATTTTTCGACATGTTGCTTTGACGCCATGTCATGACGTCATATGACGTAATAAATTGTCTTAGAATTTACTTGAATAAAACTACTTTGTCTGTGCTCCAATTATTTATAGTATTATATGATTCGATTGATTCAAATACATCGAGAATACATTGGGGTGCATTTGCACCCCCGAGACCTGGAGTGTAGGCCAAGGTAGCGAAACCTTCTGAGGGTTAAGGCTAGAAATGGCAATGACAAAATCATTAGGTCCAGGCCAGAGCCTGTACTATACTGGTATTAATGGTACAGAGGGGAGAGACCGCGGAAGGGAAGAAGCTCCCTAACGACTATGAGGGGTATGTCGTAAGTTTCCCCATCGGGGTCTGGGACTCCGCCCCAGAAGCCGACGCAATTTTGAGCATTTGATACCAAATGGAGTGCATTTTGGGCTCTTGTTTGCCTCACAATTGTCAAAGTTGGGAGGACCGTCCCAACCTGTTCGAAAGTTGGGGGACGCGTCCCACGGGTCCCATAGGGGTGGTTGCGCCTATGCTCACGGTACGACTTAATCAGAGACGCTTCCAGTGCGAAAGGCCCCTCGAAAAAAGAAAAGTCTTAAGAGAACGAGCAGAAACAGTAGTGCCCCCAGATAATATCACAGCACGAATTATAGCAGGAAGGTCATTATACTTATAATTATTCTTATAATAGTTATCCCGAAATAAAATATTGGAACAATTGTTTGATACTTTATTTTGTAGGGGCCTACTTGTATTCGAAATGATCTTGTGCACGGTGTCGTTAGTTTTGGTATAAATTATTAAATAACATGAGCGGTATTTGGTTGTCTTCGATTAGCCTTGTAATATATTAACTCAGCCACTGACTGCACGCTAGTGGTGCCAGTTCTCTGTCTGCAGAGCGGAGGAGGGCGACGTCAACGACCCTGGCAGGCGCAAGACGTCGTTAAACAATGGGACTAAAATAGCAGTTGAGATTAGACACTTTAAGAAAGTTTTTAGTAGACACTGTAATCTTCAATTTCAATCAACTGCTAAATTGGAGCAACTCTGTAATTGTAATTAGCAACTTCTATTGCGCCGGTGTCTAATGCACAAGGCATCAACCGATGGCGCACGATACCACCAAGCCGTAATCGGGTCAACATCCAAAAGATCAGACCATAGGCTACACCTGTCTGTTGGTGCAAGTCTCAATCTTAGAAAGGGAGGAGGGCGACGTCAACGGGCCCTGGCAGCCATAAGATGTTGTCAAACACAGACACTGGAAACTAGTGTAGTAGGCCTACTGAATAGGGGTCATTGCATAATTACGTAACGCCGAAATGACCGTTTTTGTAGTAAATAACGTTACTATTGTGTGTTTTTGCTAAATTTTAAATCAATGGCACGAAGTTTGAAAATCGATCACATCGTGTCATTCGCGTCATTTGATGCTAATTTAAAATTCATTTATAAGTTATAACTAAACTGTTGGTAAAAGCGTTACGTAACGTTCAGCTCTACCCACCCACCCACCTAACGTTTCGTAACGTTTTCAAGGACCCCAGGAGGAGCGTTACGTAGGGGATACCGGGGCAGGAGAGGCATGGGGGGTAAGAGTGGCACCCCATACTGGCTAGAAAACGGCCACCATTGTAGAATCGTTACCTTGCGTTTTAATAAGCGGGTTTGATGCGATACACGATGGAAAACTATATTCTGCAGAAGAGCTATCGCAACTATTTTTTCCAATTTTTAAGATTTTCGCCCAATTTGAGTTTTTTTAAAGGCGATCTTTGATCAGCCACTACTTTCTAATGCAAGGTAAGGCACAGTTTATATTGTGCTATTTATAAGATTTAAATATGCTTCTTTTTAATGAAACATTATCGTACGTCGCATCTTAATCCTCATAACGAAAAGAATCGCCAAGGCGAGGCATAGCTATGGGGCATAAGTGGCACACTATCTGCCGCTATTGCCCCTGCAGGACATGCCACTTTTGCCTCTGAACATGGGGCAAGAGTTGCACTTTTGACATTTACCATTATAATATTATTAGATTTAGTTGCTCCTTAAACTTAAACAATTTAGAATATTTGAAACTGTAGGCCCATTCAGTCCATGAAAGCAGTAACAGTATAGATTGGAGCTTACATATTGACGTTATAGAACACACAGAAGCCTCCGCATCACTAGATACCACAATTTAACATCCAGAAGCTCTAGCAAGCTCCATGCATGAGTCAACCACATTCACTAAAACAAATAAACTTATCTTAGCCTATCAGGCTAAGTTCAGCAAAGGCTACTCTTCAAGCCATAACTTCATATGTGACCACAGCAACATTAGGATTTGGCCTACGCCCTAGACGCAGAATTCGATCTGAGGTTGCAAATGCTGAAATACTGATGGGAAATCATAGCCGAATGCAAAAGGCTAATACGAACTCGCGTCGCAGCAAGAGGTCTCCAGGTTATCGACCGCCAATCTCCGTGCATCTTAGACCAGCATTACCACGTGCTCCATCATGGCATAACCGAAATCTGCGAAAATTACCAACAGGCTTTCTATTGCACAACCAGTCACAACAGGCCAATACACGTAAATTAAACCAGCCGGCAATCGTTATGGAACTTGCCTGCTCATCCGAGCCTGTCAGTATTACAGAACAGTACCAACCACTATTCGAATTAGAACTCAGCTGTTCATCCGAGAATTCCAACAAACATTTGGGCCGATTTGGCTGAGCCAAATCAGCCAACTATGGTTGCAGAAGTCGCACATGCAGCTGGACTTCACGGTAGGCCTATCTATAAGTAAAAAAATTAGTAATTTTTATTAATTATACAATTAACTAATGTAACTTATACTTGCCACATTGCCTCCAATTTTCCTGCTATGTTAACAATGCTTATTACTGGATACACGTATATTTAAACTAAAACTAAATATCTTAAAATAAATTATATAACTTCATTGCAGAGCCTGTCGATGATGATGAAACGAACCAGCCGTGCCTCGCTACAAATCTGGTAACGATGCTGAGCTGCACAAATACGACAAAAGCACCATCCCCAATAGCCAATGTGTCAGAGCTGGACATCCGTCCTTATCCGCACACAGAACGAGAAGCAGAGGGCAAACCCGGCAAACGCAAAGCGAAAAGCTCATGCGTCCTAACGAGCAGGGGCGTCCATGCTATGGGGGGAATGAAGCAGAAATCTTCATAGCCTTTTCAAGGGGGGAAAAGAATTTGTTTAGTACATTAAACGTCTGTTCAGTTTTTTCCATCTCAGAAATTAATTGATGTTCGTTTAATTTGATGCGGCTCAGCTGATACGACAGTGCAATCAGAAACTGAAACTGATCAGAGAAGATGAACATCCATGGCTGTCCCTAGTTACACAATTGCAACGATTTGCAATGACCCACGATGTTTATGCGAACTTTCCGGTTCATCGAGCAAGACGACCACTTAGGCAACATTACCAGAAAACTGAGAAAGGGAATGTAAAATGTGGTGCTCAGTAGCCTACTATAGCACAGACCACTATCGTATTGGTGTTTACTATACAACACTGGATATATATATATATGGTTGCTTGTCAAAATTTAGCATGTCATCATGGAAACGGTTCTGTATTTAATACAGGACCGTTTCCATGATGACATGCTATAGGTATTTTAGAAGAAATGGGTCATTTTACGCCAAGGCAGAGGATAGCGTACCGACAGACAGTGCTAACTAACCTGTGTAACTTTTACGACCTAGACCTACAGATAGTGAAAACCGAGCTCCAGGAGTTTCGAGATGCATATCGCGCCGTGCAAGGCATTGTGTATCTTAAAGAATTGATTCCCGACGATTGAAACTAGAACTGATTGACCTATATGATGCAGGCACTGGCAGCGACGACGATGATGAGCAAAAGACAAATCTGTCAACAGGACAGTGGATTGAAAGCTTGTTATGTTAAGCCATTACGTGTGATATGTCAACTTTCAGGCTATCCCACCGATTCCCATGCTCACCAGCTTGTACCAAATCCTGGTCTCCCTTGCGGTGACCACTTGCTCAACCGAGCGAGTATTATGAGTCGCATCCACATTGTGACAAATCGACTGAGATCAACCATAGTTGATGACTGGTTTGCATCTCTGACAGTATTAGCCTGTGAACAAGACACTATCACAAAACTGGACGAAATTGTTGATCGCATGGCTATGCACTCTGCTGCTCAGAAGAAGTACATAGTATAATATTAGTACTTACGTTAGTACTGCCTGGCCGCTCTGGCGGTATATGCATGCCTCTGTCTGTGTACAAACCTTCAAATTTTATTTTTTACAGTACACCAATCGTCTGGGGCGGTCGTCGGGGGGGGCAATCTGATGACACGAGGGGGGAATGCTTCATAGGCTTAAGGGGGGATGGACGCCCCTGCTAACGAGTACGCCTTACAAAATAATTCTAGATGGTAAGAAGCAATATGTTAAGAGGCCGCTCATGAAGAAACTTAATCTGCAAGAGAATGGTAAGAACCAGAAGTAGAGGAGCCAGAAGTAGGAGAAACAGAACCACCAGCAACAGCAGCAGCAAATGCAGAAGCAGAAACAGATGAAGCAGAAACAGAAGAAGAACCAGCAGCAGAAGAAACAGAACCAGAACCAGCAACGGAAGAGTACTATTAAGAAATACAAAGCGGAGAGTGTCACCAATTTCTACTGTATTTATTGCAGAAAGCTTTACAGCGACCCACCCGAAGAAACTTAGATTCAATGCTTGGCATGCAAGTACTGGTGCCATGAAAGATGCACCCATATTGAACCCGGCGACAAGCAATTTAAATGTGATAACTGTTATTAAGCACCATTTTTGTCTTGCTTAAGATTATAAAAACGACTCACAGTTTTAATACACTTTTCGTTACCGTTGTTAACTGTCAAATAAATAGTTAAGATAGTCTAGCTACCATTGGTCATGCCTCCATGTCAAACCTGCCCCAGTATATGCCACTTTTGCCCTAAGTGTTGGGGCAAGAGTGTCAAAATTATCTGTTTGTATTTTGCACGTTTTGCAAAATATTTCACCATATATAGTCAATTTTAAACGTTTTTCTGTTAGCCTTGTGAGTTGCCAACATGCCTATGAAACATTGTGGCATTATGTTATACATTTTCGGAAATATAACATATTTTCTAAAAAGGTACCTCTCTTGCCCCAGTGTCCCCTAATTATGCAATGACCCCATATAATTATCAAAAACATATTCGGTATCTAAGCAAATTTTTACATACCAATATAAAGAATATGTAACTCAATTTGTTTGAAAACATTACAAACTCCAAGTAGGCTTATAATACATATATATTATTGATAAATAATATCTTTAGGTGAAGCGCCTTGATTGTAAGTGCGTGTTTAATGTATATAAACCGATTTTCTGCTAAAGATTTCTTTAGTATTAGAATTTCATCGTGGTTTTATTTTCACATGCATTTAAAATTTCATGTAACACACCAGCATTTAATCAGTTGCTCCAACTCCAACCACTTTTTTCATCACACGTACTCTTAATACCGAACTTCAACAACTAATCTTTTTGTACTTGGTACGATTTTCTAGATTTTTATTTCTTGAATTTTACATTTTCTTTGATTCAATTTAATTTTTCAGTTTAAAAATAATAATTTTTTTATTTAATTTTTTAAAATGTTTAATAATTTGTTTTTATTTGTTTTTTATTTTTTAAAGTGAGAACTGTTCAGGATAATTTCTGTTGACGTCAAGGGCCTTTAGTAATGATGATGATGGTGGTGGTGGTGGTGGTGGTGGTGGTGGTGGTGGTGGTGGTGGTGACGATGACGATGACGATGATGATGATAAGACGATTTGTATAGCGCCGTAGCACAGTCAAGGCCGAAGGAAAGGGCGCTGTAAATAAGTTCAACAAATCAATCACAGTCTTGTTTAAACAGATAAGCACTTAGGCCTAATTGTTTAAAGTTAAACAGATGTCTTTGTGGCCATAAATTATGAGGTCGATTAACTCTGGATAATCTAGATCGTTAGCCTGTATATAGTTCAAGTTGAGTTGAAGTTGTAGGTCAAATTAACTCAACCTGAGCTTTTAAAACAGAATTCTATAATGTACGCATGAAGTTTGACAGCGTTTGTAGGATGATAAGAAGTTGAGCAATTCCTCTGATATGCTGTAAGGTTTTCGAAACGTGTAAAGTAATCGACCTACATTTCGACTAGACCGGTCAACCAGCATCATGGTGTTCGGTGCGGAATTTGACCCAATCTTGACCACACCCATCGAACGCCGTCTCCAAATCCTGGCGGCCCTCACGTACACCCTCCCGGTCATGCTCGCCCCTACTCTCTCTCCCCTCCTCCTCATCTACATCCTTACGACGAAATTAGCGCCGATAGCGGATTGGCTACGCCGCCTGGGTGTACTACGATGTCATGATCAAGAAGACGACAAGTTGGGGTGGAAGGGCCTCTGATTGGGTGCGTCGCAGTCGGATGTGGGTCTACTTCAAGAACTACTTCCCAGTGTCTTCGTCAAGACTGCGGAACTCGATCCGGGGAAGAACTACCTGTTCGGCTACCACCCGCACGGGATTCTCGTGTGTGGGGCATTTGCCAACTTTGCAACAGAGGCTACGGATTTCAGTGGAGTCTTTCCCGGAATCAAACCACATCTGTTGACCTAGAAAACTGCTTTTGACTTGTAGAATACAGCTTCAGAAATCGAGAGTTTACTCTTTCGTTCTGTGTTACGTGTAATAGATGGAAGAAGAGGAGCAGTGAAGGGTAAATGTTAAACGTTTGTATATATAGCAACCGTAAAGCCTCGATCCTGCTAATTTTTTCAGTAAATTGGTCAGGTGAGATAATTCGCAACTGCGTCCGCTTTGAATGGTTACCACGCAATACTTCCGAGCAGCAGTTAAAAGTAGTTGGGAGGGTATTTTAGGCAATTTTCCTGACAATCTCTTTTTCTGAATCTGAAACCTTTTGCTGTAGGCTAACATTGAGCATTAAACTTGGCCGTCGACGTTGACAGACTGAGAATATATGAAACAAGTATTTTACTCATCACTCATGAAGCGGAGAGAATAGAAGGAGAGGGGAAAGTAGGGAACTGGAGAGGAGAGCAGAGTATGCGTTCAGAATATTAAGGTAGCAAGGTATAGAACCAAACTGGAGCCAGGAAGAGTAACCCCTTATTTTATTAAGTCACATCTCAAAATAATAATTGTTATCAATTAAACTTGATAGGAGCTTCACAACTTGTGTTCAGTGTGTCCTCCTTGAGGCTCCACCAGTACCCACACACACATGTTTTGAGTCTTTTTGTAAAGTTTTTGATGGTCTTGTTGATGGGTTCCAGAGGTAAATCTTCCCATATCAACTTCAATGCAACCTTCAAAAGCTGTTGGTGGACTCACTAAAAGTGATATAACTTTTGTTCTGTGTGAAATTGTTTGACGAAATTTGGCAATTTTACGCAGATATGAGATTACCTTTAAGCCTGTGGAACTTGATTTGAAAATTCTTTCGTTTGGTCGAAATATTACCAAAAGATCCTGTACACAGAGCTCCCTCTGGCTCTACGCCTAATTCGTAGAGCCCTTGCAGCAACGTTCTTCTCTAACCTTAAGACTGTTCTCTTTAGCCGGGGTTGAGTCTGGACTCTGGAGCGCTCCTGAGTAGATAATCTTGAAGGGACGCTATATAAATAACCTTAAATGAATGAATACAAATTACGTTTAAATGCGCATTTACAGTTACTGTTGCGAGAAATTACACTGTATGAATTCTTGGGTGTGTTTTGCAGGGCCTGTCTGGTTCCAGTCTTCAGTTTCGGGGAGAACGATCTGTTCGTTCAGGCCAACAGCCCTCATGGATCGTATCTGCGATCGCTCCAGAAAGCGTTTAAGAAGATAACCGGCTTTCCGTCTCCACTCTTACAGACTTTGAGAGTGCTTCCATATCGAAGACCGGTCCATACAGTCAGTGAGTGGAGATCTTTATTGTTATACTTAGAGGAGAGTTTGCCCGAGGAGAGAGGGAGAAGTTTAGAGAGCTCGCAGAGCTCCACTTAAAATCGCATGACCGGCGGCCCGCGGGCCCATACAGCAATTTGAATCTCCCTCCTCATCTCCCTCCTCCGCTCCCCTCACCTCACCTCCCCGTGGTCCTACAGAGGTCATTTGTGTGACGTCACAATAATGTCTAAGCCGCTGCGCGACTATGATGACCGTGTGACGCTACGCGTCGACTGCGTCACAAATGACACACATACATTTCTGTTCTATTATATTATTAATAGGCTATGTATATTAATATAATTATACATAAACATGTATAGTCCTATAGAGCAACTACTGTTGCTTATATTTTGTTGTATTGAATAGGCCGATGAGAGCCCAAGATTTTCTATATGGAAATTGTGAAATGTAGAGTACACTGTGTCACATTAAAGGGCCCCTTTTACTGAAATATGAAAATAAACTAGTAAATATTGATCGATTTTATGCAAATTCCAAGACCATTTTAATCCTGACATAATTTGCTAAATACTGGTTAAAGTATAAAAGTTTTGTTATTTAATAATGACGTCATAATGACGTCATTTTCATCAAAATTCACGTGTCAAGGACGGCGCAAAAAATCATCTAAAATTTTCAATATTATTTTAAACTGTCATTAATCAAATGCTCAATTTTAATTTAATTTAACAACTTATTTGAATAATATGAGACTACAAGGCGTCATCAAAGTGTCCGCCAGACAGCCTCAACACAAGCTTTAAGATGAGCGAGCCATTGGCCAATAGCAGCATCGATCACCAGCGGATCAAATTCATCCCATGCAGGCTTTAACAATCAGCGCGCGAGAGATCTTCAATGTCTCTGATCTTTGTCCTGTAAACCTTTGCATTAGTCCCCAAATCTTGTAATTAAACGGATTTAAGCCCGGACTGTTTTCCGGTCAAAGATTAAGAGGTATGAAATCCAGAGTCTCCCATGTCAACTTCAATGCAACCTTCAAAGCAGTGGGTGGACCCAGGACTCACTAAAAGTGATATAACTTTGTTCTATGTGAAATTGTTTGGGATATTTGGCCATTTATCCGTAGATATGAATTACCCTTAAGCCTGTAAAACTTGATTTGAAAATTTCCCACCTGAAATATTAGCAAAATTAGGGGGTTCCTTTTCACGCATACCCGATGCACAATTTTTGTCATCTTACGCCTAATGCAAAGAGTCATTATGCGGCGTCATTCTTTTCTAACCTTAAGACTGTTCTCTTTAGTCGGTTGAGTCGGGAGCGCTCCTGAGTAGATAATCTTGAAGGGACGCTATATAAATATCTTAAATGGATGAATGAATACAAATTACGTTTAAATGCGCATAAATTACAGTTACTGTTGCGAAAAATTACACTGTGAGATTTCTTGGGTGCGTTTTGCAGGGCCTGCCTGGTTCCAGTCTTCAGTTTCGGGGAGAACGATCTGTTCGTTCAGGCCAAGAACCAGCACGGATCGGTTTTTGCGATCATTCCAGGATGCGTTTAAGAAGATAATCGGCTTTCCGTCTCCACTCTTACATACGCTCGGAGTGCTTCCATATCGAAGACCGGTCCATACAGTCAGTGAGTGGAGATCTTTATTGTCGAGAGCTCCACTTAAAATCATATGACGGGCGGCCCGATATGAGGTCGTACATATTTCATAGTACCATGACTGCCTCTAAGGCAGGCTTAATTAATTCCCCTCCCCTTGCTCTTCTTCTTATGCGGCTAATCTTCTCAGCTTGCAGATATTTATCCTTCAGATAAGACCATTAGTGCTTGACCCAATAGTGTTACGAAGGCATCATGACACCACAACGATATCCTGAGACAATTGACCTCATTAGCCACGATTAACTAAATGCATATATTGGACAGTATATACCTTATTGTAACCTAATTCGTTGCCCTAACTAACATTGCCACTAGCCTAATTCTTCGTTAGTAACTAACTGTTAGAGCACAAATGATATTTGCTATCTCAACCTATTTAATAACTAACTATTAGAGCTTAGACAATTTTTATAATCTGTTACCTGTAACAAGTTGCGATAATGTCAGCTATAGGTGAATAAACGCAATTGATTGATTGATTGATTGAATTTAAACAACGGCGTGTTTATCAAGGACCGGGAATCCATGGTTTAGTTCGGATGCCAGCTAGTCCACAGATTGCAACTGGTTTCGTCAAGCAAGATGAACAGCGTACATGGCTGCGTAATGTGATCGGACTTATATCCTGTGTGATGGACCGTCAATACCAGAGTGTATTGAATCGAGAGTGTTTCTTTGGTTTCCACATCAAGAATCACCTCATAAAACAGCCACGTTATTACGAGGTAATCTCCCACAGTTGATTTAAATTTGGGATCCATTCTTGATCACATTATAAAAGAATTCATGTCGTGTTGAAACGCGAAACTACGAAGCTCTGGTGCACTTTGAAATGTGATAGTACCATTAGTGTCTCTAATAAACACATAATCGTTTCAGGTAGCATTGCTCTCCTTCTGATATGACCATTATTCTCAGCTTGCAGATAACGACCAAATTCAGATCAAGACCATTAGTGCTTGACCGAATTATAGTGACACGAAGGCATCATGACACCACAACGATATCCTGAGACAATTGACCTCGTTTGAAAAGCTTCAAGGTGGTCACGATTAACTTATACTATGGCATGTTTATCAAGGACAGTGAAGCCTTCGTAAGGAGCGTTAAGTTATAGCGTGGATTTGGGTTTAGTTCGGCTACCAGCTAGTCCACAGATTGCAACTGGTTTCGTCAAGCACGATGAACAGCGTACTGCTGGTAATGTGACGGACTTATCTCTTGTGTGATGGGTTCAATACCAGAGTGTATTGAATGAGAGTGTCTTGAATCAAGGTGTGATTAAGTCATTTAGCTCTTGAGTGACTGGGTGTATTGTCTGTGCAGGTGATATAAAGCAATTGATCTTGTGCTACCTCACCATACCTATCCTTACCTTACCTTACAAGACCTTTTCATAGAATGCCATACCTTATCCCGACTTACCTCAACTTAACAGACCTATTGTGAGGTATTCCAGAAATGTATTTATCGCTTTTCTGGTTCCCACATCAAGAACCACCTCATAAAGCAGCCAGATTATAATGAGTTAATCTCCTAGAGTTGATTTACATTTGGGATCCATTTTTGATCACATTATGAGAATTCGTGTCGTATTGAAGCATGAAACAACGAGGCTCTGGTGTAGTTAAAAACTTGGTAGATATCAACTGTCTTAGTAAGCACATACATGCATACATACAATCAGACAGGAAGACTTTAAGACAGACGGGAGAGTCAGACAGACCGACAGAAGGAAATACTTGCTGTTGCCTTGTTTTACTGTAAACCGTCCCTTACATGTTCAAATCAAAGCACCCGGAAAAGTTCAAAGTCTACTGATTTTTTTGTACATCTGGATAATTTATTAATATCATATTTTCATAGATATGAATATATTTTGTCAATATTTTTGACAGTCGCTATCTCGTTTGTTGTGTTTATTGATCGCTGTACTTTGCAGTTGGTCAGCCGATCGAAGTTGAAAAGGTCATCGATCCTGATCAGTCACTTATCGATCGCGTGCACCAACAGTACATGAGCGCTCTCATCGAACTCTTCGATCAATACAAAGTCCAATATGGCGTCGACGAGAATTTAACCAGGTCAATGCTTTAACCCTCAACTTTATGTGACGTTTTTCATGCTGCTCTGTTTAGTTATTTGGGATGAAACTCAAAGCTATCTGAGTGGCAGTTACAATTAGCTTTCAGCAGACGTTGTTGAAATGACCATTCGTAAATAAATGCAGACAACTTTAAAATATGATAGAAGAATATGTTTTATACTTTGTTTTTTTATGAAATTATAAATTATGTAATATATTATCAAGATGATTTGCAAATTTTAAACTTATATCTTGAAATAAAACTATGTGTAATTTAATCAGTGTTCTGTTTAACTGTTCAAGATTGTACTGGAGAAGCTTCACAAGGTTTAGTCCATTTCGTCTGCTGCTGGTTGAAAATATGTATTAGATTGTTATTTTGAAGCACTATTATCCAGCTAATACAAGATAATCAATATGGCCAGTGATGGGAACTATTTTTAAATACTAGTATTAAAATACTACTTCAAATACTATCTAAAGATTTTGTGTCACACGCAAACTGTAAAATTTGTATTTAAAAAGTAAGTAAGTAAGTATATTCTTTATTTAACCAGTTGCCAAACTGCACTCTGGCGAACGAACATCTAGTTTAAGTAGGCAATCGCTTTAATAAACAGAAAGCAAAAAGTCGTTAGAGTTAGGAGGAATCAAGTCGATTGAGTTGGGGTCAAGTCAATCCAACTTCTACTTTGGCAAGAATCCTTTTCATCAACCCAGCGTCTGTTTAGGCAGGAATTGTTTTCATCAATCCAGCTTGCAACCACTGGTTTTCGTCAATCCGACTTCTATTTGGAAAGAATTCATTTCGTCAATCCAACTTGTAGCCTATTCGACCAACGACAAAACCCATACAATGGCGAATAATTTAGAACGCTAAAACAATTGATTAACACGTTTTTAATAGACTCAATAATCTTCAATTGCAGTGAATTGCTAACTTGGACGCAACTCTGTAACTTCTATTGCGCCGGTGTCTAATGCACAAGGCATCAACCGATGGCGCAGCAGAACCAAGTCGTAATCTGGTCAATATCCAGAAGATCAGTCCATACAGGGTGGGCCAGTAGGAATGCAAATAATTTGAATGGATATAACTTGAACAATTGCTATCCGAACATCGTGCCCAATATACTAAATTGAAAGTTATCATCTACTCTACTACTGTGTCAAATCTTGCACTGATATACGGCACCGTTGTTATAAATACTGCGGCGCACACCTCTCAATTTTGAATGTAAATATTGAACATCATGGCGCCGCTCACGGAAGAGGATAGAATTTTAATCCGAATTTTAAGAGCAGAAAAGGATACAATGCACATCAGATGATGTTAGAATTCCCTTCTAGGAAATGGAATAAATATGCTCTACATCGATTGATTAAACAAATTCATGCTACGGGAACGTCTAACAGCCGCAACTGTGGTCGCATCGTTCACGTCATACGGTTGCCTATCTGAACGGTAATGTACCAGAGTTAATTGAACCGGAGAACTGGCCACCGAACAGTCCGGATTTAAACCCGGTTGACTATTCGATCGGTGGTTCTCTTCAGCAACTGGTCTGTCGTCAACCGATACGTGACGTTGAACATTTGAAAGAAGTGATTCTTTGCTGCTGGGCTGAGATAACCGAAGCACTGGTGGACTCAGCCATCGATCAGTGGTCGTCTCGTGTTGATGCAGTCGTTAAACCACGTGGTGGACATATTGAGTATTTGTTTGACTGATGGTAAATTCACTCAAGATATTAATTGTTAGTACTAAGTGATTGTTTAGAATTGACATCTTCAGTTTCAAACTTTTGTTTTTCCTTTCAGTTTTATGGCAAGAAAATGGCACATCGAATATTAATAGCATTATCTCAAAAACATCGTAATAGTATCTCGTAGATATTTTGCAGAATAATAAAATGGATAATTATCTTCATTGCGATATATTGGACAAGACGCTCAGATAAAAAGTGTTCAAGTTATAAGGCGTCAAAGTTGTTGCATTCCTACTGGCCCACCCTGTACATCTGTCTGTTGGTGCCAGTCTCAATCTTAGGAAAAGGAGGAGGACGCCGTCAATGGTCCCTGGCAGCCATAAGATGTCCTCCAAGACAGGAAACTAGTGTAATACTGAATAGGTCTAAATGTTGGAGGGTTTTAACAGATCCGCTGCCTTCGTTCTGGAAGATTCTACCGTTTCAGATGAGGATGGTATTCAATGTTAGCCACGCTTCTGTCTGTCTGACTCTTGGTACATCTGTCTCTGTCTACCAATCTGTCTATCAATCTGTGTGTCTGGCTCTGTCTGTTTGTTTGTCTGTTTCTGTCTATCTGTGTCTTTGTATAGATCTCAGTATTTACATAGCGCATTTTCAGAACCTCGCAACGTCGCTGTCTACATGTATCTGTGTTTATGTCTATCTGTCGCTCTGCTTGTGTGTCTGTCTGTGTGCCTGCCTGTGTCTCTAGCCGTTTGTCTGTCTGTATGCATTCATTTATTCATTCATTCTGAGAATTTATATAGCGCCTGTTCAAGATATCTACTCAAAGGCGCTCTCTGCGCTAGCCTATTATGATGATAAGTGTCATTACGAAAGAAAAATTACATCAGTTAGCAAAACAATGCACAGTAGGCCTAACTGTCAGTAAGCTAGAAGAGTCACCAGTCACCACTGGCGGCCAGTGGCGAGCCAACGCACACGCGTGCAACCAACCAACGGATTCCCGTCGAAAGCTGAAGATGGCATGGATGTTCATATGCCGAGACTTATAAAAATTGATGTTCATATGCCGAGGCTAAGAAAAAAAATGAAGTCGTGGACACTCATACCCATGGTTGCCTCTCGAGGCTTGCTCAAGTGACTGCTCGTCTTCTTATGTGACCAATCGTCTTAGCTGGCAAATAGCATTCTATATCCTTCAGATAAGACCCATTAATGCTTGACCCAGTAGTATAACTGAAGCTGTTTGCCTAAAGTACACAATACCACTGTGACTCCAAAACAACCACTTTGAGACAATTGACCTACTTCAACATCTTCAAGGGGGTCACGATTAACTTATTAAACTATAGCAAGTTTATCAAGGACAGTGAAGCCATCGTAAAGAGCGTTAAGTTATAGCGTGGGTATGGGTTTAGTTCGGTTACCATCTAGTCCACAGATTGCTACTGGTCTCGCTAATAAGCACGATAAACAAAGACATGCAGGTAATGTGTCGGACTTTTCTCCTGTGTAATGGGTTCAATACCAGTGTCCAGAATAAGTGTCATAAAATCAAGGTGTGACTAAGTCATTAACTCATGAGTGACATTTGGCCCATTCAGTGGGTCAATTGTCTGTACAGGTTATGTAAAAGCAATTGGTCTTTTGTGAGGTAAACAAAAAACTGATTGTATCGCTCCTTTGGTTCCCACATCAAGAACCATCTTATAAAACAGTCACTTTTAACGAAGTACTCTCCAACAGTTGGTTTTAAATTGGGATCCATTCTTGATCACATTATAACAGAATTCTTGTCGGATTGAAGCATACTTAAAAGCGTGGTAGATATCAAGTGTCTTACTAAACACATACATGCAAACATACAATCAGACAGAAAGACATATGACAGAAGGACAGAAACAGACAGACACAGACAGACAGGAAGACAGAAAAAGTTTGGTAGAAAAATCTCAATTGGTTGCGGAGAAATTGCATTTTATCCTGTGGGACATTTTTTATTGGGCCACCCTGTAGTTCAAGTTGAGTTGAAGTTGTAGGTTAAATTAACTCAACCTGAGCTTTTAAAACAGAATTCTATAATGTACGCATGAAGTTTGACAGCGTTTGTAGGATGTTAAAAAGTTGAGCAATTCCTCGGACCTGCGGTAAGATTTTCGAAAAGTGTAAAGTAATCGCCCTCGCAGGTAACCTAAGGTTATATCGGCCTACATTTCGAACCGATCGGTTAATACATCATGGTGTTCGGTGCGGAATTTGACCCAATCTTGACCACCCCGGTCGAACGCCACCTCCAAACCACACCCATCGAACGCCACCTCCAAACCATGGCGGCCCTCACGTACACCATCCCCGTCATGATCGCCCCTCTTCTCTCTCCCCCTCTCTTCATCTACGCGCTTACGACGAAATTAGCTCCGATAGCGGTTTGTTACGCCGCCTGGGTGTACTACGATGTCATGATCAAGAAGACACCCAGTCGGGGTGGAAGGGCCTCTGATTGGATGCGTCGCAGTCGGGTGTGGGTCTACTTCAAGAATTACTTTCCAATGTTCCTCGTCAAGACGGCTGAACTCGATCCGGGGAAGAACTACCTGTTCGGATACCACCCGCACGGGATTCTCGTGTGCGGGTTATTTGTTAACTTCGCAACCGAGGCTACGAATTTCAGTGGAGTCTTTCCTGGAATTAAACCACACGTTTTGGGGGCGAAAAGCACCCTTCGGATCCCGGTGCTGAGAAGTCTACTGCTGTCGGGTGGTAAGTCACGTTTTTAATTAAAGAACAGTAAATGTCATCATCATATTCGTTTATTTAACACAAAACTGTCGACAAAACGCAACAGAATACATGAGTTATTGAGAGAGGCAGTTTTTCATCTAATAGACGTTTTTGAAAAGCAAAACGTAAACGTTTTTAGGTCAGTTGGCTATAGCAACCGTTTGGCTTCGATCCTGCTAATTTTTCAGTAAATTGGTCAGCTGAGATCTGTCTCAACCGCGGCAGCTTTGAATGGTTAGCACGCCATTTGAGTTGTCTGTGTGAGGGTAAAATACTTCCGAGGATCAGTTAAAAGTATTTGGGAGGCTATTTTAGGTAATTTTCCTGACAATCTCTTTTTTCGAAACCTTTTGCTGTAACATTGGACATTACACTTGACTGTCAGCGTTGACAGTATATTTTAAATCTATTAAGCAAGTATTTACTCATCACTGATGAAGCGTAGAGGATAGAGGGAGGGGGAGAGTAGGGAACTGGAGAGAAGAGCAGAATATGTGTTCAAATAATTATGGTAGCAAGGTATAGAACCAAATTGGAGGGGAGGGAAGGCAGGGAAAGAGGGAGAGGGCAGGAGAGCTGAGGAGAGGATGTGTTCAAACTATTTTCGTTGCAAGGTATAGAGCCAAATGGGAAGGCTGGGGAAAAGAGGATAGAAAGGGGACTACACGGGACGATACCGGTGAGGAGAACAGAGGATTTGTTCAACATATTATGATAGGAAGATATGGAACAAAATGGTAAACGGACAAAACTCCAAAAGCAAATCTTCTTGTTATGTGCCAGACATAAAGTCCACTTGTCATCCTACCCAACTAAGTTATCTCCGCAATGTCTGCATCATAAAATTTTTACACATTTTGTTTATGTGTTTATGTACTGCAAATCTGCAATGTCCACACATACATTCACAAATCATGCGTTTGTATGTAGGCCTACCTATTCGGTAACTGTCAGAGTGCTTCACATTTCTAACTTATATATAAACAGGAGTGACTTAAAGAAGAGATGTTACGTTGGTTTTTGTACAGGCGTTTGTGACGTGAGTCGGGAGAGCATAGAATGGATTCTAACGAAACAGGGAACCGGAAACGCCGCCATTATTACTGTCGGCGGAGTAGAGGAAATGCTCGAAACGCAACCCGGGAGTAACAAATTGGTGCTGAAGAAGAGAAAGGGATTCATAAAGATTGCCATCCAGACAGGGTGTGTGGGCTTTTCTGTTGCTTGAAATTTTAATGCAGTATTTAAAAGCACGGCGCGTCAAAATATTCACAGGCTTTACTTCAGGAAGTCAGAGAGATTTTCGAGTGGAAACACAGGTGGTAAAGGACCAGAGATATTGTGGAACGCTATTCAGAGCTCGTGAATAAGCTGGTGCCCTGCTTTTGACTTTAGAATACTGCTTCAGAAATTGAGAGTTTACTATTTCGTTCTGTGTACGTGTAGTAGAAGAAGAGAAGCAGTGCTGGGCTGTAAGTCTTAAAGGTCGGGGTTTAAATCCCCAACAGGCAGAGGCGGAGACTTAGAGGGGAACAGGGGGACGCTCCCCCCCCAAACTTGAGATGGGGGGGGACGGAGCTGCTTATATCCCCCAATATTTCTGAAATATTTCATGAATATAATAATAATAGCTACGAGTGACAGCTGGTTCTAATCAGCACTCAAACAATAGAGCAATTTTGTTCAGATGACATCTTAAAATGCTACCATTACAGTGTGGAAACTCAAAAATTTTTAGATGGGGAGTGGCATATCCCCCCTCCCAATCCCCTACCCCAAACTCAAACACGACTCAAACTACATGTAAGCTATGAGCGACAGCTAGTTCTTATCAGCACTCAAATAATAAAGGAATTTTGTTCAGATGACAGCTTAAAATTTCACAACTTGTGTTCATTGTGTCCTCCACCAGTACCCACACATGTGTTGAGTCTTTTTGTAAAGTTTTTGATGGTCTTGTTGATGGGTTCCAGGGGTAAATCTTCCCATGTCAACTTCAATGCAACCTTCAAAAACAGTGGGTGGACTCCAGGACTCACTAAAAGTGATATAACTTTTGTTCTGTGTGAAATTGTTTGGTGAAATTTGTCCATTGTACGTAGATATGAATTACCTTTAAGCCTGTAAAACTTGATTTGAAAATTCTTACTTTTGGTCGAAATATTAACAAAAAACATTAGGGGGTCACTTTTTTGGCATACCCTGTACATGGGGCTTCCGGTGGCTCTACGCCTAATGCGTAGAGTCCTTGCGGCAACATTCTTTTCTAACCTTAACCCTCGGGCTACCAAGGGGGGTGGTTGCCACCCCCCTAGGTTTTTTCATCTCAAACTTTTTCCGTATGGAATAAAAATTTGACCTTTTAAGTAGCTGTAGGGGGTTCATTTACACACGTTTTGAGGTAAAATGAGATGATATCTCACACGTTCAAAAGTTATACCCAAAATACCTGAGGCACCAGGGGGGGGAATGGATACCACCCTCACCTAGATTTTCGACTATATCTTATCCGTCATTTAATATTAAGAGAGACACAAATTTTACCATTCTATAGAGGGAATGTGGGGCTACATTTCTATGGTCACTGAGTTGACCTGAGACAACCGGAAGTGCTCAAACTAAATAATAATACGCGTAATATGCGTGAAAAATGGCTGAATGGAAGGACTCCCCTTTAGTTTTTTGTCTGTAGCGTATTCATTTGTCTTCCTGGAAGAGAAACAAAGATACCATTCTTTAGAGGGAATGAAGGGCTTCATTTGCATACCTACATCTTTGTCTTTTGAATACCGGAAGTGATCAAAATAAATAATAATACGCGTAATCTGTGTGAAAATGGCTGAATACAGCATTACAACAAACCGATATATGTATGGATATATATGTATGGATGTACATTTATACTATATAAACATGTGTACGGATGATTTTGTGTATCTTTTATACATAGATTAGTTTCAAAACACACATAATCTTATATTTGTTTATCCAAAAAGTACAAAATGTACGCAATAATATACAATATTGCTAATTAATGGGTTCCGTTGTTAAAAGTGATGTAATTTCAGAGGTGCATTCACATAATGTACAACTAAATATACCATTCTGTGCAGAAATGAATGCTGAATTTAATGCTATAATTACAAGTTATGATATGTAAAACCAAACACGAAATCCAGGGGGTGGTAACCACCCCCCCTCTTGGTAGTCAGTGTTACAAAAATAGCTTGGTAGCCCTAGGGTTAAGACTGTTCTCTTTAGCCGGGGTTGAGTCGGGAGCGCTCCTGAGTAGATAATCTGAAGGGACGCTATAATATCTGAAATGAATGAATGAATACAAATTACGTTTAAATGCGCATTTAAAGTTACTGTTGCGAGAAATTACACTGAAAGAATTCTTGGGTGCGTTTTGCAGGGCCTGCCTGGTTCCAGTCTTCAGTTTCGGGGAGAACGATCTGTTCGTTCAGGCGAAGAACCCACACGGATCGTTTTTGCGAACATTCCAGGAAGCGTTTAAGAAGACAATCGGATTTACGCCTCCTCTCTTCCAGACGTTTGCGCTCCTTCCATTGCGAAGACCGGTCCATACAGTCAGTGAGTGGAGATCTTTATTGTTATACTAGATGTTTGCCCGTCCTAAGACGGTTAAGTTTAAGGAGCTCGCACGCTCCACTTAAAATCGCATGACCGTCGGCCCGCGGGCCCATACAGCAATTTGAATCTCCCCTCCCCTCCCTCTTCTCTCCTCCGCTCCCCTCACCTCACCTCACCTCCCACGTGACCCTACAGAGGTCATTTGTGTGACGTCACAATAATGTCTAGCCGCTGCGCGGCTATGATCATCGTGTGACGCTACGCGTCACAGCGTAACAAATGACACACAGACATTTCTGTTCTATTATATTATTATTAATAGGCTATGTACATGTATATTAATATAATTACACATTTATGATGTATAGTCCTATAAGAGCAACTACTGTTGCTTATATATTGTTGTATTGGATAGACCGATGAGAGCCCCATATTTTCTATCTGGAAATTGTGTTATGTAGAGTAGTGTAATGTTATGTATCTAGGAATTTATGTATTATAACCATAGAGATGTATAATATATAAAATATATCACTAGAGCCCGCATCCGCCATCTTTGTTGAGGCTGTGACCCCGAAGTGATGATAACGGCCTTGACTCATTGACCTCTCAAAATGGCGAACCAATCGAAGTTAAATTGTGTAGTGTGTGGATGTAGCAACTTAATAAAGCCAGAAAACAAGGCCGCTGGAATATTATTTAATCGATAAGTTTGTTATTTTGTGTCTGTTGTATTTTTTTTAAGGCGTAAGCTTCGAAAAGAAATTAAAGGCTTAAGCTTGACTGCGTCCATGAATTTCAACCAATCAAAACGCGTCATTTCAATATAAATTAACTGCGGAGCTCTCGATAAGGTGTTATTATATCTATGGTTGTGGGCTTTAGAAACTTCAAAAAAAATTAGCAGAAGGGATTACATACGTCATACGGGCTCTAGTGATTGTCACCAACTCTTTTCTTTCTTAGTTGTGACCTACCTCAAGAACTTTCACTTATTTCTACATATAAATTGCTCAACGACTTCTAACTGTTTAAAGAATTAAATTGACACAGTTCTTTGAATGTTTCTCCTTTCTTCAAACACAGTTTAATAACAAACAACTCAACTCTTGCCTTAAAACAACTGTACTACACTGTATTGTTCAAATTCACTGTCATCAGCAGTTTCTAAGTTTGGCGCGCTAACTGCACGTGTAAAGAGAATCTACCGTCAGCCAATGTTTAGGCTACTTTAGGGCAAGCGCCCACGAGCCGACAGCGCAACTAAGGCCTAAGACTAAAACGCTTAACATTCGATACACATTATATATATATATCAACCTAAAGAACACTACATTGCTCGTATATATGCGAAAACGCGTTTCACTTACTTTTCTTAGGCCTACTTACCTCGTGCAAATTTTAAAAAAATTTGCAAATAAAAGAATTACTATGCAATAAACTTTATACTATATAATACAGTAAAATAAACAATCCTTATAATCTAGACAAACAATCTGCTACAACATTTTAATCGTCCTTTCTTATAATTAACTTCTACATCAAAAGTTTGCAGTGCCAAAGCCCAACGCACCAATTTAGCAGACTTAGACATAGATTCAGTCAGATAAGTTAAAGGATTGTGATCTGTAAAGATGTGAACTTTAGATCCAATGATTATCTCTTTTAACTTATTTAAAGCCCAAACAATAGCATAGGCTTCTTTCTCTACACATTTGCCCATCTCTTCTGGGTGTCAGTCAATTTCTGACTTATAAACGATACAGGGCGCTCTATTCCCATATCATGCATCTGTGTTGAAACAGCTCCTACTGCAAAATCACTACTATCACTTAGTACAAATTAAAAGGTTTTAACATCAAAGCATACAAAACAACTTTAGAGGCATTACAGCATCCTTCCAATCAAATTAATGCCTGTTGAGCACAAGTAAAGCAGTAACACATAACACTGGTTTTACCAACAATAGAGCCTTTCGAAGATTGTGATCAAGATATTCCAACAAATATCTTTATAACTACGAGCATCAGATATACCTTTTCAATGTCTTCGTATTATGAGGACTGTCTTTTTCATCTGGTTCATTTGAATCTAGCTGTCTGACTCTCCATTCATATAAATATTTACCAAGATACATTTCTTTTTAAGTTCAGGGTAATGTTATACTGATCTCATTGCATTAAATAGCCATCTAAATGCTGTAAAATGAATATTTCCGATAATGAAGATGCAGCAATGTCATCTATGAGGCTCAGCAAATTCATTTATAGGCTGTAAAACCATGTTAATTGCTTTAACAAATATTCTTCCTGAGTTGATCATTCCGAAAGGAACACGAGTAAACTCGTACAGTCCATTGTGAGTAACAAAAGCAGTTTTCCATTGATCAGTTTGCTTAACAGGACAAGTCCAGTAAGCACTTCGACAATCAAAAATCGAGATCACATTTG
>JACEVL010000125.1:1384606-1457647 GCA_020284085.1 Aporrectodea caliginosa | reverse complement strand
GGTGTTTAACAGCTGAATTTTTAATAGTGTTTAGCGGAAGAGAGGGGTAATATGAAACCAAAATCTTTAAAGTCAATGCGAGGAAGGTTAGAAAACCGAGTCGTTTGGTCGTTTCACCAAACAGAGACAACCATGCTGTATACATTGCGGTAAGTAAGTATGATAATGCAAATCTGATTTAGTTGATGAGTTGTGTAGAGTCTGTCAAATGGCCAGGAATGAATGAAGTAGCATCACGCGTTTCGATTGAAATGCTTAAACTTCTATTCACCAAGGGATACCACTTTAAAAGTTATCGCAAATTTTCAAGGTGTAAAAGCAAATTACAACACGTGAAAAATATAGAACCCAAAATCATTGTAGATATTTATAAGCTTGGCTGACATTTCAGAAGACTTTGTCGTATTTTCACTCACTTTTCATGTAGCCATTTCCGCCTGAGGCTCAGTTGGAATGAGGGAGGGGTTTTCCCCCTAGCCCGCCTACCCTATAGGCCTACGCTATAGACCAAAGTGGCAGTGCCACTTTGACACAGGCATTATAAAATTTTAAAACAGCACGTTTACGCTCTGTAGAAGACGGAATCATCACACGGAAATGCATGTCGCAATAAACATGTGCTTAATCAGTTAATATTTTTCCGATTATAGGATTGAGATGTAAGCTGGCTCGAATGAAGGCATGAAATTCCAAGTTTTGTCGGCCATTGCCTGCTAATAGAGCGCAGCATTAAGGTCGCCATTGTGGCTTTCCATGCATGTACTTTGCCACATTTCTGAGAATATTCGCAATCGACAGCTTTTTCTCACACAGCAAACGTGTTACTCGATAAAAAGTTAAACTTGTATCTCCAAATTTTGACTGTGCCTCACATCTCCAGAAAGCTGAGAACATAAGGTTCTCATCTCTGTTCTCAACTCAGAAAGCTGAGAATCTAAGGTTCTCAACTCAGAAAGCTGAGAACATATATGTTCTCAACTCTGTTCTCAACTCACAAAGCTGAGAATCTAAGGTTCTCAACTCTGTTCTCAACTTTCACAAAGCTGAGAACCTAAGGTTCTCAACTCTGTTCTCAACTCACAAAGCTGAGAATCTAAGGTTCTCAACTCTGTTCTCAACTCACAAAGCTGAGAACCTAAGGTTCTCAACTCTGTTCTCAACTCACAAAGCTGAGAACTAAGGTTCTCAACTCTGTTCACAGCTCTGAAAGTTATGAATCAAAAGTTCTCAACTCCAGAAAATGAAAATCAGTGGCTTACAACTCCTGATAATGAAAAAACCAACGGTTCACAAGCATGCTGCTGATAATGCATGTGTTGCTACAATCTCTCACACCTGGTATAGCTTTAAAATTTAATGAAAATTTGGGTAAGCGGCTGCAAGCAAATTGAGAGTAAAGTTTCGCATGCTCAACCATTTCAATTAGATGCTAATGCGTAGTCTTCAACCGCCGCTGGAAGCTGCTATAAACAAGCTGTCAGAATCAATGCTGCTCTCACAGTTCACAGCTACTGCTAGATGCTGCGATAAACACACTTACTTATTTACTTAACAGGTCGTCAGAATGTCAGGCCTGCTGCTGCTGCGTGAAGCCAAAGCTGTTATCAAAGCGATGAAATTATAGAGTTGCAGTGCCATTGTTTAAACGTTCAATTCACGGAGATCACAATGTCCAAGTTTGTGCATGTGGCATGTAAGCATGGTCATTCCCTCAGCTCATACTGTATATTGAAGCTCAGCAACCATGCAAACGATGACAATGGACAGTAAAAATGCGCTGTTTTCATTTTCTGCAGTTAAGAACTTTTGATAAATAAAGCTCGTGTAGTGAATTTTTGATGAGAACCTTAGGTTCTCAGCTTTGTGAGTTGAGAACAGAGTTGAGAACCTTAGGTTCTCAGCTTTGTGAGTTGAGAACAGAGTTGAGAACCCTAGGTTCTCAGCTTTCTGAGTTGAGAACCTTAGATTCTCAGCTTTCTGAGTTGAGAACAGAGTTGAGAACCTTAGGTTCTCAGCTTTGTGAGTTGAGAACAGAGTTGAGAACCTTAGATTCTCAGCTTTGTGAGTTGAGAACAGAGTTGAGAACATATATGTTCTCAGCTTTCTGAGTTGAGAACCTTAGATTCTCAGCTTTCTGAGTTGAGAACAGAGATGAGAACCTTATGTTCTCAGCTTTCTGGAGATGTGAGGCACAGTCAAAATTTGGAGATACAAGTTTAACTTTTTATCGAGTAACACGTTTGCTGTGTGAGAAAAAACCGTCGATTGCGAATATTCTCAGAGTTGTGGCAATGACATGCATGGAAAGCCACGAAGGTGACCTTAATTCTCTCTCTCTTAGATTCAAAGTATGACGTTCGGCAGTGGCAGCAGCTGCAGCTGCTGCTAAAGAAACACGCCCACAATTTCAGGCAATGACCGACAAAACTTGGAATTTCATGCCTTCATTCATTCCTGGCCACGACGCAGACTCTACACAACTCATCAACTGTATAAGATTTGCATTTTCATACTTACTTACCGCTGTGTATACAGCATGGGTTCGCCGTTTGGTGAAACGACCAAACGACTCGGTTTTCTAACCTTCCTCGCATTGACTTTAAAGATTTTGGTTTCATATTACCCCTCTCTTCCGCTAAACACTATTAAAAATTCAGCTGTTAAACACCAACATTTTACTCATCTCTCTTGCTCTCTCTCCAAAAACTATTTAATGCTCTTCTCGCCAAGCGAAAATAATGATTCGGCTCTTATTCGGGGCGATTAAAATTGACAATTACAGAGAGTAAGTCTCTCTCTCTCACCCTCGCTGCCACCCAGCCTCCACGGCCCCTCTCACAAAATTCTTCGCTTCATCTCTCTCTTTCTAACGCTCTCTCTCTCGCTCTCTTTCAATCAAATACCGTAAGAGGTAAACCATAATGACTAATCGTGTACACTTGAGAGCTTTGCAGTCTGTAAGCGAGCTATTAAAAACAGGTTTCGTCTGGTAATGGAGATTGTAGAGAGAAACTCTGCCTATCTCCATGCCTCTTTCATTCTCGCTCTCTCAATATCGCTGTGTCCATGCCCCTGTAAATGTCACCTGCTATCCAAAATTAACCAAGTGGGGTTTTTCCATGACTCTAGAATTTCAATGAATTTGAGATTTTTCAGAATTAAGAACCATTTGTGGAATGCATTACACAACTAAAAACATTTGATTGCCTGCCAACTGTCGTAAAAGAGCACTATGCAGGGTCTCAAAACACCTCTCCATACAACAGCTCAAACCCTCGGTTCGCTAAATAAACTCTCAACTTAAGTCTCCAAGCTGTATAGAAAATAATTATAAGTCTGTTAAGTAAATACACGCTTTCTAAATGACGCACGTCTACAATTGGTAGGTTTGCTCTACAAACTCGCAATATTCTACTGTGAAGCTAGCTTTGAGTGTGAGTTTTAGGTGTCTGAAATGTAAAAGTTGTAAAACCACCAGGTCAGAAATATAAGCCGCGCATTTCTCTCGCTCACACGCTACTTGTCTGCCAAAAGCGCTTCGCTCCCTCTCTCACTCTCGCTCCCTCCCTCTCTCTCTCTCCCCTCCAGCTCTGCCAAACACCTCTCTCCATCTCTCTCTCTCTCGCTCCCTCCCTCTCTCTCTCTCTCCAGCTCTGCCAAAGCGCCTCTCTCCCTCTCTCTCTATCGCCCCCTCCCTCTCTCTCTCCCTCCAGCTCTGCCAAAACGCCTCTCTCCCTCTCTCTCTCTCTCTCGCTCATGCACCATCTGTAAAAGACACTTACTATCCGAAACTGAACCGAGAATTTCAATGAAACTGAGATTTCAGTTTAACTTTTCTCAGATTTAAGTTCATTTTGTTGAAAGATTTGCATAACTAAATGCGTGAGCTGTAGGAGAATGCAATAGAGCAAAGACACCTGAGTGCTTTGCAAAAGTTGAATACCATGCTAAATTCAGTTTAGGCGATGATTGTGCATGTGTAAACAGGCCTAAGGATAATGAATACTCAATAAGCGTTGGTCATCCTTGTAAAACAAGGCAAGCCCAACGAATGTCTTGCTGTCTAAGAGTAAAAGGTTGTCGCTCTAATTCAATGCAAGCGCACAAAAACATTGCAATTTGTGCCTATTGAATAATAAATTGGCCTTAGTCAGCCTTGAAAAACAAGGCGAGCCCAAAGAATGGCTACCTAAGAGTAAAATGCTGTTGTGCCTCAAAAGGGTGCAAGTACTAAATATTCAACGTTAAATGGTCAGGCAAGAGCTGTAATGGCATGCAAGCGCAAACACTGGCTGCCTTGGCTTCCACACTAAGTGCTTGCGCGCCTTGCTGGGTGACGAAGATGGAGTTGCAAGGTTTGTAGTTGTAGGCTTGAGCCTAAAATGTGTGTGCCTAAGAGAAAATGGGTGTATGGTCCAAAAGAATTGAGTGCTTGCGTATAATGGCCTCTACCATTAAAGTTGACCTAAGTGTAAATTGCTATACGCCAAACAATGCACATGTAAAAGAATGCAAGTGCAGCTACGAGAGTAAAGCCTAGCCATGTTGGACTCCAAGCTTAAATGTGAGCTATGTGAAAATGGCCAAAACAATGGCTGCTTGATTGTAGTAAGAAAAGTTGCAAAAATGGGCGCCTTGCAATGCTTGAGCAAAGATGGATGATGAGTATGGGCGGTAGATGACGGCTAGTGAGTAAAAATTGAGTGCTATAGGCCTACATGCAAGAATTGGTAGCTTGCTTGTATAAAAATTGGCTGCACACATATGCGTGTGAAAGGCCCAAATAGAATGCACAGCATGCAAATAATGAATATTCAATGAGCTTTGCTAAGGCGTGTAGAGTGAAAGAAGAATGGAGGGGAGGGGTATGGGCACACGCACGCCCTACGCACGCCCTCAAATGACCTCCTTGGAAGGGGAGGGGGAGGGGTACACGCACGCCCCACCCATGAAGGGTGACCCTTGTCCAAATTTAATGGGTGTCTGTTTTGCCCGAGGCGGTCGTTTGACCTTTGACCTAAGCTAATAATAGAAATTGGCCCTCATAGCAGCAGTGTGTTTCGATGACGTCATTGGCCCTTTATTCGTACCCATAGCCGAATTGGCTCTGATACAAGCCTATTACTTACTACTCAAGTGCTTTGTCATTCAGCGTCAAATTAGCGAACGGGACGTGGCCCTCTAACAGCTACCAATTAACCGTCGTAATTAGTAGTTTTGTCTACGCTGCTGACGGACTGAACGAGTGCTCGCGAGCATCAGGGAGAGCAGTCTGCTCGTGCGACGTCTTTCATGAGACCATCATCATCCCTGCCCGAGGGTAGGTCCTTCCGTGACCAAACGCTGTCGGGGGATCGAGTCTTTCCGTGACTGGTCTCTTCAAAGGGGGATGAATCTTGACCTGGAAACGATTTAACACACCCGGCCATGGGCGTATTTAGGGGTGGTTTAACGGGTTCAATCCCCCCCCCCCCAATAAAAGCGTTACTGTTATTAAAACTATAATGGTTGGGCCACATCATGAGGGAGATTCCCTTCTAAGAATTATAATTGAGGGAAGAATGGAGGGAAAGAAGACACGAGGAAGACCGAGAATGATGTTGTTGGACTGGATGTTGGAGGAAGATTACAGCAAACTGAAGGAAAGAGCCAGAAAACGTGATGAATGGCGAAATTGGACGTACGAACCTGCCTAGCAAGGCAGAGAACCAAAACAAGAAGAAGATAAATGTAGAACAATGCGACAATTTCCAATTAACCCCTCCCCGAAAGCTTAAAACCCCTCCGAAATGTTTTCCTGTCTACACCCCTGCTCCTGGCTTTCGATTTTGTTTTGACTAAACGCCTGTGAATAAGCTGGTTCCCTCGAATTCGTATTTTTCGGCGCTGTAGAAATCTCGATATTACGAAGGTGGATATATTAAGGAGGAGCAGAGAAGTGCCTTGAGATGCAGCATTGGTCACTTCACTTTTCTCAACCTCGGCTTATGAGGAAGGAAGGCCAGAGGCCAGTTCTCTCCCTTACCGCCATGAACTTCCCATCGATAGTCTACTTTCAGGGCGCTCATCACGTCTGATTTGGTTAGGTGAAGTAGAAATGTCGAAATAGATTTCTGCCCTGGGGGGATTTGAACCCACGACCTCTCGGCTGACGGTCACCATGCTAACCATTAGACTATATAATTATGGCGCACTCGACGAAGGACTAATAAGCTGACATCAATATAGGGCTTCCGGGTTGAAATAGGAGCCACTGGGCAGAAGCATCAGTAACTGCACTCACTCGGTGTTCAGTGCTGTGCAACAAGAGTCGTACAGCGAGGTATATATATACGAGCTTTTTACCATGTTCTGTAATGCCGAGACCTTAGGCAAGGAGCGCGACAGGGTTATAGGAGCAAGGTCACTTGCTCACTGACTCATTCACTAACTCACTCATTCACTAACTCACTAACTTATTCACTAATTCACTCACCAACTCACTCAATCACTCGCTCATTAACTCACTCATTCACTAGCTCACTAACTTATTCACTAATTCACTCACCAACTCACTCAATCACTCGCTCATTAACTCATTCATTCACTAACTCATTAACTAATTCACTAATTCACTCACCAACTCACTCAATCACTCGCTCATTAACTCATTCATTCACTAACTCACTAACTAATTCACAAACTCACAAACTTATTCACTAACTCACTCGCTAACTAACTAATTCACAAACTCATTCACTAACTCATTCATTAACCAAATCATTCACTAACTCATCCGTTCACTAACTCATTCACAAGCTCACTCAATCTAGGCCTATCTGTCTCTGTGCGTTTCTCCCGTTTTTCTGTCGTTGTCTGTCTGTCTGTCTGTCTGTCTGTCTATCTGACTGTCTGTCTGCCTGTCTGTTTGTCTAAATATATTCATTTTATTTTCTGACAGGTTGACAGACCGCAACCAGTTACAATTGAAATGTGTGTGTGTGTGTGTGTGTGTCTGTCTGTCTGTCTGTCTGTCTGTCTGTCTGTCTGTCTGTCTGTCTGTCTGTCTGTCTGTCTGTCTGTCTGTCTGTCTGTCTGTCTGTCTGTCTGTCTGTCTGTCTGTCTGTCTCCATAATCACGGACACCTGAATAGACTTCTGCTGTCTGGACATGTCAAAGGATGCATTTGCGGCAGGAAAGACGTCGCGCCAAGGACCCAAAGACCCCCGCTGTTCAGTCTGCTTCACGCACAGCAGCCTCTCACTGGATTGCATTTGTCGGTTTATACAGCGCCTCTTTAGAATAAACCACCCGATACGTGTACGTGTATGAATGTATGTATCTGAACACTATCATATATATATATATATATATATATGGAATTTATATAGCTATATATATATATATATATGGAATTTATATAGCACCTTTTGTTATGTGGAAAAAGCGCTGCAGCATGGCTATAAGAGAGTTGTAAAAGGGCGCGAAGGGTATATAACTGCAGACTAACATATACAGCGCTTTTGTATACGTACCATTTCGCGCCCTTTTATAGCCATGCGGCCGCGCTTTTTCCGCATGACAAACAGGTGTTATAAATGCATACTAACATATATATAGCGCAAACTCCGCCACTGATCGTACTCTGTCAGTGCCAGTCCCAAGCCTGGATGAAGGAGGAGGGCGACGCTAATGATCGTTGTTATCACACAGTGTCGTTAAACTGGATCTAGTACTATACTCTGCAGCGCGTATGTGAGGCATAAAAGGCGTCATGTTGGTGGCGTTGCGGCATGGGCATAGCCAGAAAAAATTGGGAGGGGTTTTAAGATTTGGGAGGGGGGGTTCCATTGAAAACGTCACAAAAGTCCAGGTTTTTGTATTTTGCATGTAAAAGCATATGAAATTTTTCGAAAACTTATTTCGGGGTGGTTTGAACCCGTAAAACCCCCTAAATACGCCCATGTGTAGCGGTATGTTCTGTGCCTTGTGACCGGAGGGTCGCAGGTTCGACTCTACCTCAAGGCACTGCGTAGCGACCTTGGACAAGTTGCTCGCTCACAACTGTCTGTGAGGAAGGCAACGGGAAAACACCTCACTCATCACATCGGCGATAATGGACCTACCTTCAGGCAGAGAACTCATCATCAACAGGAGTCATGTAAAACGTCTTGATACATACATTCACACATACATACACATATACACACATATATGCATATACACACTTACAGACATACATACACATTACACACCTTACCTTAGACCTTAGTCCCTCCACGCGCTTGCAGCGCATCGGGCGACACAGTTCCTCCATCCCACTCTGTCCTCCGCATTCCCTTCGGCCTCCTCCCACGTCATTCCGCCGCCGTCCAGATCCTGTATGACCGTGCTTCGCCAGGTCTTTCTCGGCCTTCCACGTTTTCTTTTCCATCCCGTCGGTGTCCATTCCAGTGCCTGTTTGAGAATCTTTCATTGTCCGATCTGTGTATGTGACCCAGCAATCGCAGGCGTGATATCTTCAGCATATCCTCCAGTTTCTCCATAGATGTTCTCTTTCTTATATCCTCGTTCTTTATTTTATCTCTCCAAGTGACCCCTAATATCCTTCTTTACCACCTATGATGAGCCTCTTCTAATTTCTTTAAATTAGCTTTGGTCATAGGCCATGTCTCCGATCCATACATCACTGTTGTCAGGACCAAGGCTCGGTATAATCTTGTCTTTGTTAATAAGCTTAGTCCTTTGTTTTTCCATATGCTGTTCAATCTTCCAAACGTGGCATTGACCCTGCCTAGCCTAATTCTGATATCTTTGTCGCAGCTGCCGTTGTTAGCAATCACACTTCCCAGATAGCAAAGTCAGGGCCGGATTAAGACTTTCGGGGGCCCTAAGCCAAGGGCCGGGTTAAGAAATCCGGGGGCCCTAACCATTGTTTATTACTTTGAAAAAAATTTCTAATGACCTTTTTTTTGCTTTTCCGTCTTTTTTCAGAAGAAAATTGTCAAACAGGACCTTTGTACCATCTGATTTTTATATTTCCTGACAGTTGGGGCCCTCAAAACGTTTGTACCATCTGATTTTTATATTTCCTGACAGTTGGGGGCCCTCAAAACGTTTGTACCATCTGATTTTTATATTTCCTGACAGTTGGGGCCCTCAAAACGTTGTGGGGCCCTAAGCCATGGCTTATTTCCCTTATAGGTTAATCCGGCTCTGAGCAAAGTCCTCCACCTCCTCCAACACGTCTCCTCCAACCGTGACATCCTCTCTCGACTCCCATACTCCTACCTTCATACACACACTTACAAATATTATACAAATGTGTACATACACACAGATACATACACACAATGTCACACATACATGGGGGTAGCCAGGAAAAAATTTCTGAAGGGGTTTTAAGATTTCGGGGGTTTCCATTGAAGATTGTAGCAAAAGTTAAGGTTTTTTTGTATTTCGCATGTAAAGCCTATAAAACATTTTCCGGAAATTTATTTGGGGTTTGAACCCACTAAATACGCCTATGCACTAGAGCTGTACCGATTAAACGGCCATAATCGTAATCGGGCCGATTATTAGAACAATCGGCATAATCGGGTATCGGCAGAAATAAATCGGTTAATCGGTCCTGATGTCAAAATTGTGTTATAATTTAATAATTTTACTTGAATTATTGAATATTCCAATTTTTTTCTTCGATTTTCATCTATCGTTTTACGTCCCTTATTATTTACGCATTAAAACATTATCTTCCCAACTTAATTTAAACGTCCACCCTTATAGGCCTAGGTGTGACGCCAGATTACTGGTTTAGCCTATGTTTCGGAACCGAACATTTTGACTAAACAAATAATGAAATATTCGGTCTCATAATGGGTATCGGCAATTTAATAATCGGCTATACGCGGTATCGGCATAATCGGCAAAAGCGATATCGGTACAGCTCTACCATGCACACATACATACACGCTTACTTACACATACAATACATAATACACACTTACATGCATACACATAGGCTACAGTTACACACACATAGGTCTTCACACGATGCATGCATGCACGCATTCACCACGTAAGCCGACTATGTCTTGTCAGCATCCATCCCTCCTTCACAGCTAATCCGCGGAGAAATCTCTGAAACGTTCCTGCATTCTATAAAAACGGAGAGCACAAAAGAAGCGACTCAGTCCATGAAGCCCCGTCCGTCCGTCCCCGTCCCTCCGTCCGTCCGTCCGCCGGTCGCTGTTGCACGCCTGTGCGGAGACGACGCCCCGCGGCTAAAATCCCATTTATCCCCGGCGGATTAGAGGGTAGGAAGACAACCCCCGGCTGCCCTAATTAGGCTTCCCTGATTTGACACGCCTCGAGTTGTTCTCCGCTTGTTCCTCCCTCTCTCTCTCTCTCTCTCTCTCTCTCTCTCTCTCTCTCTCTCTCTCTCTCTCTCTCTCTCTCTCTCTCTCTCTCTCTCTCTCTCTCTCTTCTCTCTCCTCTCTCTCCTTCCCCTCCTCTTCTTCTCCAATCTTCTCCTCTTCGCTTTCTCTTCTTCCCCCTCCTCTTCTTTCCCATATTCTACTCTTCTTTTTATTCTTTGTTTCCTCCTCCTCCATCTCGCATCCTCCTCCTCCTCCTCCTCTTTTCCCATATCTTCTTCTGTTATTCTGCCTTTCTTCCTCCTCCATCTTTTGCTTCCTCCTCCTCTTCTTCTCCCATCTCCTTTTCCCCTCCTCCTTCACCTCCGTCTTTTCTCCCATCTCCTCCCTTCTCTCCTCTTCCTCCTTATATTCTTCCTTACGTTTTCTCCTCCTCCTCCTACCCTTTTCCATCGTCTCTCGCCTACTTCCCTGTCTACTCTCTCTCCTTCCTTCCTCTCTCTCCCTTCATCCTCCTTCTCCTTTCCTCACTCCTCCACCTCCTCTCTTCCTTCCACCTAATCTCCCTTATCTTCCGCCACCTCCGTAATCGTGAACTGGAGATTTTTTTTCCCCTCTTCCTCCTCCGTCTCTCTTTCTTCACTCTTCAGATAATGTGAGAAACGTATTTATAATAATCCATAACAGACGAATAATGCACATAATCATAATTTATTAATTATATGTAGGCTATAAAGTATAAATAACAACGCATCTCATTTGCATAACGTATGAATAATGTACACACACCCAAATATATATATATATATATATATGTTTGTGTGTGTGGATCATTTCTCTATTTATATAGCGCTTGATATGTATATACCGATGTTGTGGCGGCGCTGTTTATGGAGGCGTTGCGTCTTAAACGAGACTTCTTTAGAAATGAATCTCCTTAACCTCTCCTTTATATACAGTAGCTCACTCTGGGCGTTCGTGCAGAAAACATTCCGCCTCCTCCTCCTCCTCTCTCCCACCCATTCCCTTCTCCCCATCCACCTCATCCTCCCTCCTTTCTTCTCTATTTCCTTCCTTCCTTTTCTTAAAACAACTCTGCACGCAAATTTGGTACAGACGAGTGGACCAATTATGGTGTTATGTCTCGTCTGCCTCTCTCTCTCTCTATATATATATATAGTATATATATATATATATAGTGTATATATTATACTGCCTTGTCCTTTGGTCTCGTGTATATATATGGGGCGCGGTGGTGTAGAGGTATGTTCGGTGCCTTGCAGCCGAGGGTTGCGGGTTCGAATCCTCCTCAAGGGGTATATTCGGTGCCTTGCAGCCGGAGGGTTGCGGTTCGAATCCACCTCAAAAGCCGCCGCGTAGGGACCCTGGGCAAGTCCTTCACTCGCAATTACTCATGCGCTTCGGCGTGAAACTCCGATTCAGTGTCCGCGCTGTAGTAGGGAGCGCCTCTGAATAGAAATCTTGAAGGGGCGCTATATAAATATCTTAAATGAATGAATAAATGAATAAATGAATATATATACACTGTATATATATAATTATATATATATATATATATATATTGTATATATACACACTCACAAAATATATGTCTTCCTGCATCTCTCTTTGTGTCTTCTATTATACGTAATTGTGTATTATATACACATGTGTATTTACATGTATGTGTACAACTGCTGCAAGAAAGGTAACGTAACAAACAATTTACTCTACAGTCTGCACTGCTTTATTTCAATTCTGTTCGGTTATTACAGACAATTCTTGATCAAAGGAACTTTACAAAGACCAAGATAAGATAATAGTGTAAATGATTATTTATGCACATACAGAGCACTTGCAAAACACACTGTGCAACATTTTATATTCTGTTTGCCATGTTTTTTTTGTATTTTATTGTATTCAAACATTCATAAAGTACCTAAAGTAGGGTGAACCGTTCAGAGGTGTTGAATGTATGTTTTGGATCTTGTTGGAAAAACCTTTGATCTTAAATGAAGAGTTTGGCCTCACTCTTGGCCTTTTGCAACCGTGGCTTTTTGTTGGCCTCTTATCTACTGGCCTTATTCTGCACAAATGCCTTGTTCTTGGTCTCGTGCCTTATCATTCCTCACCTTGCTTCTGTTTAATGTCTTATCATTCATCAAAGGGAGCATTGCCAGTCATCACGATATCGTAATGACCACTGTTACTCTTCAAGCATAACCTATCGAAATTCTGGTCACACGTTAATTTAATTAATTAATTAATTAATTAATTAGCATATCTCTATATCAATGAAAAGTTTAAAGTTTAACAAGGAAGTCTGATACAATTACAAATGAGAAAAAACAGCTCTTGTTTTCTGTTTTAATTCTGTTTTCCAACACCTGCCTCTCAACAGTGACAGAAATAAAAAATTCTTGGACCCTCAGAAAAGCCACACTCCAGTGTACAAACGCCATACAACAAATACAAAATCAATAGTACAACATTCTTCCTAAAAATTGTTTCCCTCACATTATTATAAGAGTCAAGACCCTGTCATGAGACCGTGGGCAAAGGGCATAGGTAGTTGATTTCCTTAGTGGGAATACCTTATGTAAAACATGCCCCAGGTTGCTACAGAACAGCTGCGAAGAGACCGGTATCAGCCTTGCGAGAGCCGGTCAAAAGTTGGACTGTCAATGGGGAGGTACACACGCCGGATCATCCTACTTATGATGGATTGAAGCCTGTTTTTATCCTGCTGACGAGCAAACCCCACCATGCTGGGCTATCATTAGCAACTTCATTTTCTTAGCCTCAGCATACGAGGGTGGGTGGCCAGTCCTCTTCCTTGCCGTCTCATCTTTTCACCGACAGTGCACTCATTATGGCTGAGTTGGCTAGGGGGAGCAGATGAAGCAGAAATATCAAACCAAATTTCTGCCCTGGCAGGGATATGAATCCCCAACCTCTCGTTTGACAGTCCAGCAAGCTAACCACTACACTATCGAGCGCCGGAAGTTGACATTAAATCAAAACCAATTGTCAATTTCATAGGAAACAAAAAAACACATTGTGCATTGCAAAAATGGTCACAGAAGTCCTTAGAATCCACCAGAACATAGATAACTTACATTACAAAGATCGATAAGTTAGAGCGTACTTATCATTTACATAACTTTTGTTCATCTTGACTCTGCAACATCCAAAGTCGAATCGATCTATAGTAGCTCCAATTGCTCTCTATTTCACTGAGGCCTGACTGAGCGAGTAAGGGATGAATGGGTGAGTAGAGTAATGAGCAACAACTGAGCGCATCAATGAACAAATGAATAATCAAATGAATGAGCGAATGATTTGAACGGACATTTTGTATCCCTAGAACTTTATAGTTCTATGTCCACTTTTTGCAAAACGGAGAAAAACGCTTTTTAAGATTTGCTGACGAAATTTTTTTGCTCTGTTTCATTGATGGCAATTAAATTAAACTTTTTGGAAAACAAAGTTTTCCTTAGTATGATTATATGTGTATTTCGATCATAATATAAACCGATTATGAGTAATTTGGCTATAATTATGTCAGGGGTAACTATTTTTCGACAGAGCTGTATAACATTATTGATTGCAGACAAAGTGAGTGCTGTAGGTTCTAAGTCCAGTCACGTGTTAAGATCTCTCACTGGTATTGGCTATGGACATAGCACCGTATAATTCTTTTTTCAAACCTCACTCGATCACGGTTATATCTCCAATTCACGTTATACAAAATTAATGATTCTATTGGATGACCGAACTTGTTCCTCTATAGCTTTGAGACACTGTCCAAATCAGGTCCAAATTTGTGGACATAGGTCTTTATAGCACTGAAGATAGAGCTAAAGAAAGCGTCTCCAGTTAAGCTAGACTGTTCAGGACATAGCCCCTGTCATCCCGGTAACGGATATAGCGTTAGGTTGATTTTTCAAAAAAGTGGACATAGAACCTTATAGTTCTAGGGTTACGATTTATTGAACATCAAATTACAATCGATATTAGTCATTAAAAGCAAATATCATTAGGAAGCAATACTCATAAGCAACACTAATACCCAGAACCCCCCACTACAACAAGCCTCCCCATGACAACAATTCCGAAATAACATCATCAGGAACAAGGATCCAAAATCTAAATGAGCTACAAAAAACGACTTTGCGCCACAAACTGGTTACAAAGCGGCTCATCTCCAAGGCAGCATATTAAGGAGGATCCAATGTACAACTGAACTGAAGGCGTACTGGATGAATTATCTCAAACAGCATGAAGTAGTTTATGGACGAGACCCCGGCCTGCTCAGTCGCACGTTACGTATGGATGTTGGAGCAGTTCTTCGATTGTTGGTCGATTTTTAGAATTTCTCTCCAAACACCTCTGCAACATCAAAACGAAACCCGAAAAATAAAATAAAATTTAACTGGAAAATCACGAAAAATGTAAATAAAAGGGAATATTATTTTCTCCTCTTTTACCTAGGGTAAATGTATCATACACAGGTGAGCAATGATTCTAGAAACAAATCACAGCATCTAGAACAACCTGGATTTTTTACAGTTATACATATATATGCATTATTCATAAGTTATGCAAATGAGATGCATTATTCATATGTTATGCATATGAGATGCATTATTCATATGTTATGCATATGAGATGCATTACTCATAAGTTATGCAAATGAGATGCATTATTCATATGTTATGCATATGAGATGCATTATTCATATGTTATGCATATGAGATGCATTACTCATAAGTTATGCAAATGAGATGCATTATTCATATGTTATGCATATGAGATGCATTATTCATATGTTATGCATATGAGATGCATTACTCATAAGTTATGCAAATGAGATGCATTATTCATATGTTATGCATATGAGACACATTACTCATAAGTTATTCATATGAGATGCATTATTCATATATTTTGGGATATCACAATTATAAATATTTTGCACAAGTTACCATGATATGTTAGCATAAACACCAGTTTCACTATAACCAGAAACTACGCTGTACACATCAGCGCTTTTGGGATATGCCACAAGGACCCTATGTAAACACCTCGTTACATTGCTTTATTTCATGATAGCATTGACTGAAGCAAATGCAAAACCACCGATAATTTGGGTACATCAGCTATCGCTCGCTTGGTTACCTTCATAACGTCGACGACGTGGGGGATTTTCGTTGCGGGATATTCGATCTTGTAGCTGGGATTCATGATCGCCTGGAGCTTCATGATCGGATTCCGGATGTGTTCAAATGGAGTGTGCGAAAAGACAAGGTAGTAGAGGATGCAACCGAGACTCCAGACATCACTCCTGGTGCCTATCTACGATGATAAGAAAATGTTCAGTACAACACTGCACTTGCAAAGTTAGGAAAACCTTAGGAAATGTGTAAAAGTTGAAAGTGCTGAGCAGTTACAAAGTTAACAACACTTTAGGAAATGTGTAAAAGTTGAAAGTGCTGATTCATTTGCAAAATTAACAAAACCTTAGGAAAAGTAAATGTTGAAAACTTGTGCTGAGCACTTACAAAGCTAACAAACCCTTAGGAAATGTGTAATTGGTGGAACGATGCCATCTTAAATCTGTTACGACAAATTAGGCGACTCCCTTTATAACAAGGCATGTCGCCAATGACTTCCTATCAAGTCCACAGTGTATTATACAATCATAATAATAATAACATTAGTTTATTAATTCAAACTGACAAGACAGTGTGCAGTAAGATCACATCATAGTAGTAACTGATGATAAAAAGGGTATCGAACCCGCTAGCCTGTAACCTTTCAACCATCTCCCTGCCCCATTATATAACCGAACCTGAAGTCCAGTTGAGTGAAATACCGCCTACTTTAATGTTTGGCTTTGACTCTCCGCACAGGTCTCTTCCTCCGTTGAGGTCGGTCACGGCTTCTGGACTCATGTAGTTGAACGTACCAACGATCTCGTCGCACACAACGCTTGTGCAGTCGGGCAGAACGGTCTTGGCGATACCGAAATCGATCAGCTTGAGCTGGCCACAGACCACGATGAAGTTGGCTGGCTTCAAGTCAGAATGAACGATACCTAAGAGTTAAACAAACACATACAACTTGCATACATGTAGTACAAACACATGGTCGCACACAACGCTTGTGCAGTCTGGGGCACATCACGGCATTGACTCGTTCTTGCTACTACCACTTGCGCCAGCTGCGGGTTGTCACTCGCTCTCTTTCTTCTTCATCTGCCTCCACTCTGGTCCATGCCTTTGTTAGTAATCGATTGGACTACTGTTCTTCGCTCTACTGTGGACTTCCTCAAGTCCGTTTGCATCCTTTGGAAGGCGTCTTGCGGGCGGCAGCTCGTCTAATTGGTGGTGTCCCTAAGTTTGGCCACATCTCTGCATTTATGCGTGATGTCCTCCACTGGCTCCGGTCCAGCAGCGCATCCATTATAGGGTCTCCTCCATTGTCTGGCACTGTGTTCTGGGCAGATCACCTGTCTATCTCCGGGAGCTCTTCACTTTAACCTCGGCATGCTCTGGTCGCCGATCTCTGCGCTTCGGCCTCTAGAGGTGACTTCATAGTTCCGCATGCTCGCTCTGCTACTAGACAGCGTTGGGCTTTCTCGATCGTTGGTCCTTCTTTCTGGAATAGCCTCCCCTCAGACCTTCGTTCTCTCCCGCGAGACCTCTCTGATTCTTTCTATAGACTACTTAAGACCTTCCTCTTTGACCGGCCTGGGTCGGGAGCGCCTCTGAGTAGTTATCTTGAAGGGGCGCTATATAAATTCCATAGATAGATAGATAGATAGATAGATGGTACATATAAAGAAGAAGAGCAGTCCCTTATGCTAGCCCTGAGAGGCAGCCATGGGTATGAAGTGTTAGCGACTTCATTTTCTTAGCCCAGGCCTATGAGGTCGGATGCCCAGTCCTCTTCCCACTGAAAGTGTACGGTCAGTGTACTTATTATAGCGGAGTTGGTGAGGGGTGCAGGTGGAACAGAAATCTCTAAATAAATTTTAACCCCAATCTCTTGACTGACGGTCCAGCGTGCGAACCACTACACTATCAAACACCCCAGGTAAATACATAATGAAAACATAAATAATAATAAGATAAATAATAGAATAACAGAAATAATAACAATAGTGAAATGTAAACGATGGAGACCTTGTTTGTGAAGGACCTGGACAGCTCGGAGCATCTGGATCCAGTACGGCCGGACAAACATTCGAAGGATCGACATCTCGGATTCCTTGATGCGGAAGAACGTCTGGAGATCCATTTCGCCACACTCCATCACAACGTACAACATGTTGGCATCCTCATCAAACATACTGGAAACAAGAAAACATACGGGGAAAAAACATGCTGGGGAAAAACAAAACATAAAGGGGGAAAACGAATATACTAGAAAAACAGAACATATTGGGAAAAACAAAACATAATGGGGAAAGCAAAACATAATGGAGTAAAACAAAACATAATGGAGGAAAAGAAAACATAATGGGGAAAACAAAACATACTGAGGAAAAACAAAACATACTAGGGGAAACAAAACATACTGGGGAAACGAAAATACGGGGAAAACAAAATATACTGGGAGAAAACGAAAAATACGGGAAAACAAACATACTTGGGAACAAAACATACAGGAAAAACAAAACATACCAGAAAAACAGAACATACAGGGAAAATGAGAACACAAAGTTAATCTGATGCAAAGCCAACTAGTCAGAGAAACTGTATGTACAACAAAACAAGACTGATTGATGTGGAACAGAATTTGTAGTTACTAACTAGTCATAGAGTTTGACGACCTCTTCGCTGTTCTGAAGTTGCTGAAGCAACCGAATCTCGTTTCTGTAACTGGATATCATCGACTCTTCGGCATTTGCAAAACTAACGCACTTCACGGCACAGATCTTGCAGTTTGGCGCAATTCCTTGGTAAACCTACCAACAAAACAAATAAAATGTCTGTAAATGGTAAGATATTTAATTGTCAAAGAAAATAAAACAAAACTGCCAAATAAGGTAAGGTAATCAATCATTTATCAAAACAAAACTATCATAATTATATGGTATGGTGATTAATCATCAAACAAAATAAAAATCAAACGACCATAATTATATGGTATGGTATTTAATCATCAACCAAAATTCAACCGTGTCAATTCGTTATTAATCATTGAATTAATTCATTATTTAACCTATCAGATTCGTTTTCAACCATAATCCAATCCAATCTACCTACTGCGCCCAAGAGCCCACAATAGGGTAATACCACAAGCGGACACTCTGGCACGTAAAACATTTATATTGCGGATGATTTACGCATGCGTTTAATGCCGAGGATAGATAGGACACCAAAACTTTTATGACATGTTAGGTTAGCCCAACACATAAATGTGATTCTCTTGTAAACCAAAATGCGGTTAGCAATTGGTATAATAAAGGATATACTTACTTACTTACTTACTTAAAGTAACAAACCATAATCAAATCAAATCATAAATCATAATTTAGCCTTGTGCTAAATCTGTGGCACAACTCAATCAATTGTAACCAACTGTAACTAATTCTGCTTATTTACAACTACAGAAAGTAAATAATCCTTTTTATTTACAATAACAAACATAACTATTCCTGTTTATCTAAAATTACAAACATAACTAATCCTCTTTATTTACACCTTTGAGAAGTTACAATTACAAAGCGTAACTAACCTTGCTGGATCCTCCTTTTCCAATCACTCTGAGTAGAATGTAGGTATTTCCGTTAATGACTAAGGTCTTCATATCCTATCATCACATCAAACATAACAGAAACAAGAGATAGGATGGCCGAATCATTTTGACATTTCTTGCTCATAGATTATAAAATCTTCTCAAAGGTGTTCCTTGTTAGTTTGAATGAGGTTGAAACTCCTCTGCACTAAAATAGTCTTCATATTTCTTCAGAAAGTTAGCTCTGGACTTCTTTCATATAAGTAAGAAAACAAAGTAGAGCAGTCCCTTGAGATAGCCTGAGAGGCAGCCATGGGCATGAAGTGTTGGTGACTTCCATTTCTTAGCCCCGCCATAAGACGGCAGGTGGCCAGTCCTCTCCCTTACCGTCTCATCTTCCCACTGACAGCGTACGGTCAGTGTACTCGTTACAGTTAAGATGGACAGCAGGCGCAGGTGGAGCAGAAATCTCAAAACAAATTTCTACCCTGGCAGGAATTTGAACCCTTGACCTCTCAGTTGACATTCCAGCACGCTAACTACTACACTATTGCACACACCACATCTATGTAAAAACCAACAAAATCACAAGCAAATCATACATATCTACATATCTAAATACATATCCAGACACACTTTGGTACATACATCCATGCATCAGTCCATACGTGCACACATACATACATACATACATACACAAACAAAAGTTACTGATGAGTCACTCTTGAACCAGTGCTATATAAATAAGCTACAACAATTACAATATATTGCATCTGATTAAAGATATGACATTGGCCAAATAATCCTCATATCATTCGTTCATACATACATGCTCCTTAGGTCGGTCATCATATAAGATTAGATTATACATTAAATTAAATTACACAAACAAAAGTAAAACTGTGCTGACCGTAAGAAGCGAGGACACATTTCGAGGTGGGTTGGTCACAGAACAGGTTCCGTTAGCCAACCTCTGGCTGGCGGAACCCACAACAGTCTGAGAATCACGGCCGACCACCGACCGCTGACCACGCTCAATCGTATTCGACAGTTCTTGGCTGGCCAGCGACTTCTGACACAATCCGCCAGTGTTAGACAAAAATTCGTGTTTTTTCACAGACCTTTCCTCCTGAGGTGCAATAAAGTTCACCGAATCTGGATTTCGCACGGACCTGTGATGAATTTCTCCGGTGTTCGATAATTCCGACATTTCCGCAGGTCTTCGATAAGCTTCAGCTGTTTTCGATGATTCGAAACAATGCCGTTCGGGAACGTTGTATACAGATTCGGGCTGTCGAGAACGTTTTGGATAGAGGTCGCTTGCACTTGCCGATTTGTCGAGTCGGAAGGGATGGGACTGGTTTTCCCTTGTGCTGGAGGACTCCGAGCGATGTAGGGATTTCTGCGGATGGTAGTCGATGTCGGTGAATCGTATGGATTTGTGGAGTGAATCGCTTGTAATGGGCAGCTCCATGTGGCGCTCCAAATTCTGGTCATTATGATCGGCTGTTAATGAATCTTCAAAACAACACCATTCGTTAATAATTTGTGTTTAAGAAAGTAGCCATTGATGCTACCACCCATACCCAGTTTATGCCTCTTTATTTACCCAATTTCTGCAGCTTTTTAACCCAGTTTATGCCTCTTTATTTACCCAGTTTCTGCAGCTTTTTAACCCAGTTTATGCCTCTTTATTTACCCAATTTCTGCAGCTTTTTAACCCAGTTTATGCCTCTTTATTTACCCAGTTTCTGCAGCTTTTTAACCCAGTTTATGCCTCTTTATTTACCCAGTTTCTGCAGCTTTTTAACCCAGTTTATGCCTCTTTATTTACCCAGTTTCTGCAGCTTTTTACCCAGTTTATGCCTCTTTATTTACCCAGTTTCTGCAGCTTTTTACCCAGTTTATGTGTCTTTACCCAGTTTCTGCATCTTTTCTTACCCAGTTTATGTGTCTTTACTTACCCAGTTTATGTGTCTTTACTTAAACCCAGTTTATGCGTCTTTTCTTACCCAGTTTATGTGTCTTTTCTTACCCAGTTTATGTGTCTTTACTTAAACCCAGTTTATGCGTCTTTACTTACCCAGTTTATGTGTCTTTACTTTCTGTTTGTTGAAGTCCAACGATGCCATAAGTTCTGAGAAACTGATGGAAGTTGAAGTGTTCTTTGTTGCAGTTCCATCATCTCCTCTCGTCCTCAAACTCACAGCTGAAGATGGCTCAACAAAACCTGTAATGTAAAATGTAGTGTAAGAAGTGTAAAGAAAAACCTGTAATGCTAAACGAAGGAATGAAGTCAGGAATGAAGACAATAATGAAGGAAGAAATGACGCAAGCAAGCAAGCAAGGAAGAAATGAGAGAAGTAAGTAAGTATATTCTTTATTAACCAACTGCTAATCACACTTAGGTGTACAGGCATCTAAATAAACACAGGTCAAAAAGTATATGACATCCTAACAATAAATGTGTCGTGCATCAAGCTGTGGGCTGGGGGGAAGGAATGAAGGAAAAGAACGAACGGAGGAAGTAATGGAGGAAACAAGGAAAAGAAGAAAGAAAGCGAGGGGAAGGAAGGAACAACGAAAGAAAAGCATGCAGGAAGGAAGAAAGAAGGGAACAAAGGAAACAATTACATTACAAGAAACTTGCCTGAGAAACTGTTTTTGAAGTCTTCTGTGGAGTGCGACTCGTCTTGGCTGCTGTTTTTCTTATGAAGGTCCTCATCATCATCATAAAAATCTGGCTTCTGGTAGGACACAGGAACCCTGGAGTAGCTGACAGGTTTCTGCGAAAATGGAGTCTGCATTAGCTTCGGCTCCCTGCAACCAACAAGGATCCTCTTGAGATATAAGATATGTGGCATGCAAAAGCAGGCAAGTGTAATTAAGGCAATTAATATTATTATTGTTATTATGCATTTATTAAGTGCCACTGTCTGCTGACCACACGTCAATCAATAGCACTGAGCAATGTGAGAGTATAGGACTTGCTCGAAGTCCCTACAGAGTAACTGTCTCGGGAAAGGAGGCTCGAACCCGTACTCTCCGCGTTACAAGTCGAGCGCTCTAACCAATCAGCTACCATGTCCACATGATACACAATCACTGTATTGTACTGAATGATCCTATGACTCAAGTATCATCTTCTCGTTAGCTTATAAAAAGGTGTATGAACAAGCACCATTACTTCGCCTTAACGCTTCCGATGACTTTCGAAACAGGTTTATAACCACACGACTTCCCTGTACACTTCTGAGAAGTCTGCATACGAGGCATTTGAACAATTGTGCTGCCTTGACCTTTTAGATTCTGAGACGCTTTGAGAGAGACATGAATTCAAATGTGTTACTTTTACACAAAATGGTTCACACTACACAACATTCCGGGATTTGGCTAATAAGCCATCACCCCAATTCAGAACATTCAGATAAAGTCAAGCCTTCAAAGAGCAGGGCTTGTTAGATCTTTCGGCCGAGGCACACATAAGACGTACTCTGCCAGGGTGCTGTGAGAGGTCCTTGCGGCCACATCCAGTCGAGTCTTGTCAACCGACCGAGGGTTCAAGGACAGATTTCGGAGTGCGTCTTCAACGGACTGAGAAGAATGGTGCGGCTTCGGAGGATCGTACGTGTGCACGGCGGTCGTCTTGGTTGCATCTGCAGTAGAACTCGGACCAATGTGGAAGATATCCTCTGGTTTGGCAAATGACTTTGAGGGCAACAGCACCGACTTCGGCCGATACGCCCTGCACAATGAATGCAGACTCAGACTCCAGTACGAAATAATCTAACATAAGGCACTTTTATTCACTTTTATTAGCACTTTTATCATTTTTAAAGTGATCAACTGGATTCCGAAGGGGAAGCGCGGAAGAGGAAGGCCAAGAAAGAAATGGATGGGAACTGTTCGAGAAGACCTGAGGTGTCTGGAGCTGACGGTGGAGGATGAAGTCGAGGTGGCAAAGGACAGAGAAGAATGGAAAAACTTCGTTGCCCGATGTGCAGTCCTGCACGGGAAGGACTAAGATTATCATTTTAATGATGATTGAAATCTCTAAATGACGTTAGACTGGTCACTCTTGCAAATGAACTTGGAACAACACTTCACATCTCTGGACAGGTCCAATGATGCCACTCCTCTCGATACTGAAGCTGCTAGATACATTTTCTTAATTAATTATTCACGGCTTTCTTAATTAATCATGCATGGCCTGGTGTCAGAAGGCAAGTTCCCTGATGACTTTGTGTTAACGAATCCACAATAATAATTCTTTGAAAGGTCTATCATGGACTATTTAAAAAAATGTTTTTACTGGTTTGAAGCAGTCACGATGCGAGCTGGTCCGTATATAGAATTTTTGGCTGAATGATCGTAGCCGCAGGAAGCAAGAAGCTGAGAGGCATAGTCGGCTCGGTTTTCTTTATTTGCCATGTTGATGATAGGAACACCTTTAAATGAAGCAAAAACATGCAAATTAATTCATAAATTCAATTGGATTTTACAGTGCATTAGCATAAAAGTGCCTTTTTAGCGATTTATCTTCATATTAGCATAAATAAAAAATTTGAAACAGAAATGAAAGTATAAACAACAGATAAGCAGAGTAAAACTATTCAAAATACAATAACAGTTCAATATGGATAAAAGCAGAATTTATTATTACTATATCGGGCTAATTTATGAATTCACCTCCAAAGTGTGAGTAGCTAGGAAAAGAGATGAGCCCAACAGGCCCTGCTGCATATATAATTGTCCATCTAGCGTTGCTGCCCCGGGCTTTGAGGTCAAATAATTATGCCAGCTCTAAATAAATTTATTCACCTGACAGAGGGTCGGCATTCTCTGGGCTCGAAGCAACATCGGCCTCTTCTTCGTTTTCCATCTCCTCCAGGCACTTCCTCGCCTCCGACATGAGCACACGCCCATACGATTGGCGCCTTCAAAGTACAAGACAAATCTACACTGCATGGAAGACAAGCAGAGAACAGCAGGCCCTTGAACTAGCTCCAAGAGGCATTCGTGGGTTACTAGGGATGTTAAACGAAATTCGGAAATCCGAATTTCGGTTTTGAAAACGAAATTCGGTTCTTATTATTGACAAAACGAAATTCGAATTTTTGTAAAAATCTTTTCGTAGTGAAAATTTCAAGAAATGCCAGAAAGAATTAATTCATGCATTTCTTTTAGTGTTTACGATTGTTTTCATCGAATATAGCCGGCAGATAAGAAGGTGTTTATTTAACATACGTTACAGTACCTAATATATAAAATAACTTGCGTTATATAATAATATATTAAATTTTCTATGAAGGCCAATAAAAAACGAAATTCGGTTTAAAATCGGATTTCTAAAACCGAAATTCGGATTGCCAAAAAAAACGATTTTAACAACCCTAGTTACGGTGGGTATGAAGTGCTAGCAACTTCATTTTCTTGGCCTCAGCATATGACTATTGAACCACTTGAACTATTTCTGATACAGTGGCAAGCCGGTAAAGCCAGAGCCAGATTAAACGCTATTCCAAATATGCAACTTCATGGGCCCTGATTCACAGTGCCCTGACTGGTGGTTGAATTTTGGAACAACGACAGAAATTGATTCAGAATTGCTCACTGCGACACATCATTGCATAAGTTTTCACTTCAAATAAGACTGCACCGTAACCATCTTGAAAAATTAAAAACTTCAACCATGCAACCATCTGCATTTACCCGGCATACAGTTTTCTGATCATAGGCATATTTATAGTCGTCCTATATGGCATCCAATGATCCTATGTGTACTGTAGTATGACATGGGCCAACTGGGCCTAGTTGCACGTGGCCCCCTGATTCGTTAATCCGTTCTGGTTAGGGTGCGTGTTCTGAAATGCAACCGTCAGTTTCTGATCTCTAACCAGCACAGCCACTGCTGTACTCGAATGGTGCCAGTCCTGAGTCTGGCTAAAGAAGGAGGGAGCCACTACACAGAAAAATACCTACCTGGCGTCATGTTGGCTCAGTGATTGGCATGATTGTGAGAAATGTAAGCACATACTAAACATACAACTACGAAACCAAAACAGTTAATTGATTTACCAAAATTCACTTCTTCCAGAACTGGTGCTATATAAATTTCCAATTACAATTACTCCTAAACAGATTCCCTCTTACTTGCTTACAAACTTATTTTACATAATTATATGTCCAAAGGCTTGACGAAGTGGAAGAGCCACACAAAATTTGACTGTACCCTGAAGAAGAGCTAAAATTATTTGACATTCCAATGGTTAAAATGTGCAAAATAACTCGTCAAAGACCTGTACATAAATGATTAATACTTACACTGTCGATCCAGAGCCTTTATTCATTGTAGGTTAAAATCGGCAAATCCGGAAATGTAACTAAAACAGTCAAAACAACTACCAGACATGTATTTATTGATTTCCCAAGCACGCATACATTCATACATACATCAAGATATACTTGTGTATATAGATTCCTTGAATCCTTCCTTATGGCTATTCATTGATTACGAACGTTTTTAAGCAAATCAAACCCCAACGCTATTTTAACTGAGCTCTATGCATATAATAATTACGTTCATAAGCATTCCAGAAAACCTTCAACGGCCAAATTCCCACAGCTGTCAATTTCTGGACACGATAAATCAGGATTTTGAAACGAGACGGATGCCTGGAGAAATCAAAAGAACCGGATGTCTTCGATGGACACCTGGTTCTAATTTTCTCCAGGCCCAGCACTTCCTGTATGTTTCCTTCCACTTCTCAACCACCCATCAATCCACCCGACACCCTCCCTCCATGTGTTTCAGGGTCATTACGAGCCTAATATCACCAGGCAACCGTGCAATCCAGGTTATACCTATCTGGATATTATTATTGCTAATCAAGAAGGTTGGTTATACCCATATCGAGTCGGAGGTGGGCAGCACAGAATAAGGGTTCTTGATGTAGGGTCAACATGTGGGGTGAAATGGGAGGGAAGGGATTGGCAGTTCATCTTAATGGCAGGTGATGATTGATAAATTCCGTGGCTGGCAGATACCGTTAGACAGTAAATTAATGGCACAGTACAAGTCAGCTACGTGTGTCTGTCTGTTCTATCTGTGTGTCTGTCTGTCTGTTCGTCTGTCTCTGTCTGTCTGTCTGTCTGTCTGTCTGTCTGTCTGTCTGTCTGTCTGTCTCTGTCTGTCTGAGGGACGGCCATTCTTCGCAAAGGAGAAATAAGTGCGTGTACTCACGAAGGTTTCTGCCACTCGTATATTGCCAGTAAATAAACACATAACATACCTGGTGTCTCTACAACTAAGGGACCTCAAATCCGTAATTTAAACATCGGAAATTTAACAATAAATTAATATTTTCGCCAGGATTCACACAACTATATTCAAATAAATCCGCTCCAATTTCCAAAGAACTAATATAATAAAAATTATAGAATATCAATGTCACGTGATTAACTCTTTCGCTAACATCGTTTGAAGCTGGACATGCAATATTCATGAAGCGTTTACAACATTTTTATGTTTAAAAATTATCAATATAAGAGACACGCACTTTACAGAAAATTAAACACTACGTTACTCATAATACCATAAGATATTTCAAAATACATTTTTATTGCAAAAATGCTTATTTTTAACACAATGTCCTAGATGCAACCACATCACGTTGTCGCAGATAAAGTAGAAAGTGCGAAGCTAAACTTATTTAGCGAAGCAAATCAAACATTCGACGATGTAGCAATTAGGTTAGATGCATATGTTATTGTGAGTCAAAGGCCTATGCACATGTAAATTATGCAGGGGCGGATCCAGGATTTCTGGTTAGGGGGCGTAAATACTACCAATCCAATCCCGTAAAATATATATAATATATGCACTATAATGATCCTTTTTATAGAAAATGTTATGGAACTTAAAAATATATATAGTTTCTCATATAAAACAACTGGTCTCCACTGAAGGTTAACAGTGAAACGATTATAAATCAGTTATCGGTTTTGATCATGCAACCCTTGATCCAAAAAGAAAATAATTAAGTGTCACATGCCAGTGGATTAAGCAGTGTCATTCTCCTTGGATGCTTTCTGGCGTAGGCATTGATAATGTCATCAATGTCTAACTTGATTTCCTTGTGGACAAACAATAAAATGAGTGCATTAAATCTGTCCTCGTTCATTGTACTTCGGAAACACGACTTCACAAATCGCAGACTAAATTTGCTCGTTCAACACTGCAAGCCGTGACAGAAGTGAGCAGCAAAATGTGAATTATTGTGGTAATATTTGGATACATAATACGACAGGAGCGGCTGTCAGCGAGGGTGTCCGACAGGGTGCTTGGTGTGCTGTCAGCGTTTCTCCACATCTGCTGCCAAAGCTTTAACTCTTGATGAAACGAATCCGGCGAAGGCAGGTCATCATGATAGTAATGAAGTATACCATCAGCAGTGAGTGCGTCGATGTTTGAAACATTAGATGGAATGAGACTTAGACCACGAATTGCTTGTTTCGCAAGATCTCCAAATCGTAGGCTAAACTGCTGAAGTAGACTGTCCAGAAATGGAAGATAAATGTTTCGTTTGAAATGTTCATCTGGCGTTGCAGCGGGTGTGTTGCTTCGGTGAATCTGTTTTGAGCATATTCTTGGTGCAGTAATTGGTCCAGCGCCAGCTGTCTCTGCCATTTTAGTAGCTTTCTGGAAAACAAGCTCCCATTCGCTGTCATCCTGTCGGGCATTGTTTAGTGCTGCTCTAACACTCGTCACCATTTCATATCCTTGGATCACGTCTAAAGTTGAGCCTTGCAACTTTGCGCCGAGTCCTTTGACGTAGGCTAGCCAAAGAAATGGCGAACGATATGAAAGCTTACGATAAATGCATGATCTGGCGGACCACTCGACATATTTTTAAATTGACCAATTTCTATTTACGTAAATTTTGTCTGTACATGAACTTTGTGAATGACGTCACGGCAAAAGTCATTGGTCACGTGGGCAACGTCTGCTAGCAACTCAGGTAAGTAGGTAAGAGAGCTCCGGTAAGAGAGCTCCATTCTGCCGGTCCAGCTACTTCAAACATCCTATTCCCAAATTGCAGTTATATTAGTTTTAGGTCAGTTTAGTTTGAGAACATTTGCTGCAGGTTTAGGGGGGCGTACGCCGGCTCCGCCCCCTCTAAATCCGCGCCTGTTATGTAATGTAATCCAAATGCAATGCAATTTAATTAACATTTATTTGTAGTGCCACACAGAGACTGTCAATTATAGCCTAATTATTAACTAAGATTTCGCCGACACTTACAAGAATTGCCACTGGAAACAGCTGCCAGGTTGATATGCCATAATATTAGTGACAAATTGAAATCCGGATAAATCAAACCAATGCGATGATAAAGTTAGATTATCCGAAATTATCCGAATTAAATGTGTATAGGTGCTCGATCACGAAAGAAAAAGGTTCAATTGATGGTTGTTGAGACAGTCGAAGGAAGTTCCGCGCTTTGACTGCAGAATGAACAAAAATGCTCAAGAGGAAAGGGCTGGAAAAGAGAGGAGTCTAGTAATGCCGATAAAAGATGACAGAAATGTCCATTAACTTTTATATAACACTTTGAACAGTACTGTACTCACAATTCTCAAAATATTTTTTCGTCGGCTAGCCTTCGATTGGTCTCGCGTCCGGAACTGCAATTGCCCAAATCTTAGCACAAAAGTCGATTTATACCAGCAATACAATTTGAATATATTGATAATAAATTCGTCGAGAGCAAAGTACCGTACAATATTATTTAAAACATGTTGAAGAAACTAAGTATAGCGCCAAATAAGTTATGGCTAATATTTCACTGAGGATTTTTTGGTTTCGCTTGTGCAATGGCGCTATAAATATCAACCAACATGGTTGAATTGGTCTTAGGAAAAAAGAATTCTGTCTCGAAATTCATTAAGTTACGATTTAAATTTCGTTGTTAGAATTTATTTGACACCTTAAAAGCCACACGGTCGATTTTCAACGTATTTAAATTTAAGCGTACAAAGCCGTACAGCAGTTGAGGAATTGAGTCGTGGGAACCCACCCTACACCCTAACCCTACTACGTGTATGTCGTCGGTAAAACACCGAGTTTTTCGTTTTCTAACACTACCTTGGCTTTGCGACCGAACTTACCACAAAGTGTTTTTGTTAATATGTCGGATAGTTTATGAAGTGTTCTTGTTTGTATTCTGGTGGACGTTTGCGTGAAATATTTGGACAAACAAGCTGCGCCAAACACAAAGAAATGGCATGGTGTAATATGTAGGGCGAAACTGCAACTTCATGAGATACATACACGGTGGTGCAGTCTTCCTGTTCAGTACACATTATGGTATCTAGCTATAAAGGGCAAAGCTTGTCATCATAAAACCATCTTGTCTATCAGAACACGAGCATGCAATTAAGAGACTGTTTCTTGTGATAAATTACAAATTTAGATTATTTACTGTTTACATATTTTACTGCAATGCTCTTCTCATTTTTAGTCCAAGTTGTTATTTCTTTGTTGATAGTAGCTTTACTGGGTGCGATAGTGCAGTGGTTAGCATGCTGGACTGTCAATCGAAAGGCCAGGGGTTCAAATCCCTGCCATGGCTGAAATTTTGTTTGAGATTTCTGCTCCACCTGTACCCCATAGCTATAATGAGTACACTGACTACACTTTCGGTTGGATGATGAGATGCGGCTAAGAAAATGAACTTGATAACACTTCATACCCATGGCTGCCTCAGGGCTAGCATAAGGGACTGCTCTTCTTCTATACTAGTGCAGTCTTTGTGTATTCTGTTTCCTTTTCATCGCAATCTTGCGAGTAGTGCCTTTAACATTTATGCACATGTAACTTTGTTTCTGACAGCCTTCATCAGCGGGTGACAATTTTCAATCATGGATCTGTTTGGAAATGAACTGATGAAAGCGGCTGAGAACGAAGAGGACGTGAACGAATTGAATGACGTTACATTTGGCAATGCGTCAGAAGTCTGTAAGTGAAAGCCCACGTCTCTCATTTACATATGCAGATGGAATTGTGTGGCTGCGCTAGCAACAAGCCAGTCAATACTAAATCCTCACTCCGCCTACCGAGCCCGTCCCAGACCTCTACCCAATTTTGCTCAGGCGCCTTCGGCACACTGGCCCGCCACTTACTGGAAATATTGTCTGTGGTCCTCCATTGAAAAAGCTTTGGCATCTCTGCTTTGCAAGAACTGTTATTTAGGCACAGCTCACAGAGCAGGAACCAAGGTAATACAGTTATTACAGTGTTTTGGCACTAAAATTTTGACAAGGGTGAAATTAAGTAAAAGCAGAATAAGATAAAACCGGAAAAGCTTTAGCGTACGGACTCGTCTGATCACCATAATTGACAATGTGGCTGCCCCAGACTCGGATAGAATTGAGAGCAACTCATTTTGCCCTTTCCTTCTCCCTTCCTCTCCCGCTGTTGTTTCTGTTCCCTCTCGTTGGCCACGTGGAAATAAATTGCACTATATGGACTGAGGGACTATCACATCCTGTACTAAATAGGTCAGGGACCATGATTGCATGTTTCTTGGCCTTTATATATATATATGTAAGATCTTACATTACACCAGAGGTAACTGATTATATTCTAATCGATTAGATAATCGATTAGACAAACAGCCAATTCTAATGCTAGGCCTAATCGATTAACTACAATATTTAGCTAATTCTAATTCTAATCGATTAGCAATTTAACTAATCGTGCCTATATCTGCATTACACTGCACTTGTGTTAAGATAATCGGATGTCAATTTCAGATGATGATTGGGAGTGGGAGAAGGATCATGAACCGATGGCAGACGTACTGAAGAGCGGATCGAAGGATGAGCCGTTCCTGCATTCGCTCGATTATGAAAACGATGATGAAGAATTGGATCTGGATGTAAGTAGGATTTTGATTCAGTGGCAGCATGGCTAGGAGACTTGCAGACAGCAGATGTTAAGTGTCAAAGCATATTCAGTTTTGCCTATTGCCAGACATTTATGTGTCTAACTATTCTTCAAATGGCCACGTTGTTGTCTAGGTATGGGACACAGTGGTGTATTTTTATATAAGACGGGTGACATTAATGTTTGTTGATTTTTGTAATTTTAGTTATAATGTTCAGGAATGGTTTTCAGTGATTCTGGTGATGATGGTATCATTATTTTACATGGTTCGCTAATGTTTTATTATTCCCCAGTTACTTTAAAGTTGTGGCAGAAATGATAAGTTGGATGTCTGGTAATGTAATGTAAGAAATTCGGACCATAAGTTGGTTGCTTCTTGTTGGTGATTTAACATTTAAATCAAGAAAAATCTGTTTGTGATATTTTGTCAGAATGATTTGAAAAGCAAGTTGAGTCAGTTGGTTATCGATGACGATGAAGAAAACGATGAAGGAATTGTAACCAAAGGGTTTTCAGTAGGTTGCCGTTCTTCCTACTAACTTTCTTGCATTTTCCGATCATACGTAGGTGCGCTACTGAGCAATCAAGATTGCTTTCTGAGAACCTGTCTAAAGTTTTGCTAGCTTGAGTGACATTGGATTAGATGTTAAATAATTGAAAGTACTTTTCTGCCAGAGATGGGTACAATTAATTAAATTGCTAATGAATTAGAATTAGCTACTGAAATTTGCTAATCGATTAGAATTAGAATTAGCCAAATCTTGTAGCTAATCGATTAGAATATTTAGAAACACACACACTTGCATACGTGCATGAAGTTGTTACTCCCTTCATTTTCAACAAAGTGCTCCTAAGGCCCTCGGATAAATTTTTCATTGGCCTTCTATCAAAGTCACAAATTTATCAATATTTCTGCCTCAAAGATTGAGTTGCTTGGAAAATTAATCTAATTGTTGCTGTTAATTTCATGTTAGACAAGGAAAGCAGTCGATCTGAATGAATTATTTGGCCCTTCATCGCCACCTGGGCTGTTTTCTGCGGATGAACTGGTAGGACATTGGATTTAGTTTTACGTGTTCTACATATTGTATTATTATCAGTATTATCGACAGCATAAGATTCACGTATATTAACTCGTTTTGCGTATCATTATCAATAACATAAGATTTACATATATATGTTTTTTCCTATTATCAATATCAGATTTGCTTTAATTTAAATGTTTTTATTATATTATTACTTTTTTAATGGTGGGCAAGTGGTAATATTTACCAGCAAGTTGCTGGAAAATATTGGTTCTCAGCAAATTGGGTGGGAGTCTGGGGCATGGTGAGTGCAACCCAGAAAATTTTTGCATACTACATCTTAAATTTTACTTTCACTTTTTTTATATTTTCACTTTTAGCATACAAACAGTCAAATTAGGCTTATAAATATCTTAATTTTGATCTTCATTATCAGTTGTGAACATCACAATAGTCTTTAGGTAAGGCTCTGCGGGCCAAAAAACGTCGGCAGGCCAGACGTGGGTGGGCCAGCTTTTTGACACCCTGCTGTAGTTCTCAACCTCGTTGCAAGGCTGTTGCTGATGTGGCTTCCAAGACGATGCTATTCTGTGTTTCTAGTGTGTGTTTAATTATCGTTTCTTAATTATGTTGAGGTACGTTTTGATTTCAGATCACAGGTGTGCCGAATATTTGGGGTTCTCCCGTTCGCGAGAGTCGAATGAAAGACGATGTCGGTGGATTGAAAAACCTGTTACAATCGCTACAGAAAAATCCTTCCTATGAAGAACGATATTTTCCAACCTCTGTGCAGGTTGGACGAAGAGTATCTCGATCAATCGGAATTTATATAGCGCCTATACATGATCTCTACTCAGAGTCAGAGGTATAGTTGTCTTAACTGGCAGTGAGGGGGTGCTTGATAGTGTAGTGGTTAGTGTGCTGGCCTGTCAGTCAAGATGTCGGGGGTTCAAATCCCCGCCAGGGATAGCAGAAATTTGGTTCGAGATTTCTGCTCCACCTGCACCCCTAGGTGACTCAAGTAATGAGTACACTGAAGTACACTGTCGGTGGGAAGATGAAACGGCGAGGTTCAAATCCCCGCCCTCATTTGCCAAGGCTAAGGAAAATGAGTCGCTAAAATTTGGTTGCCACAGGATTTCTGCTCCACCTGCACCCCTAGGTCACGGACTCAGGAATTTTCCCATAATGAGTACACTGACCGTACACTGTTGGTGGGAAGACCCAGATTCGGCGAGGGTAGAGGACTGGCCACCGTCTTCATAAGCCAAGGCTAAGAAAATGAAGTCGCTAACACTTCGTACCCATTGCTGCCTTATGGATAGCTTAAGGGACTGCTCTTCTTCTATGTAGCATAATCAGCCCTTGTTTAGCACAGGTGAAAATATTTCCCTTTTATCAAATTTCCAATCCAAAAATAACGGACATTCAAAACTTATTCTTTTCAGCAAAACTCCAGTTTCCTTCCCGAAGGTCCGAAGGTTCTTCCGACGACCGCCAAGACGCTGGAAGAGATCGAGGAAGAGATGATACATGGAAAAGTTGCGAAGACCTGCTGGAGAGTGGAGGAGGTGGAAAAGGCTTTGACGGCAGAAGACGTGGAACGGGACCTCAAGAACCAGTTGGTGAGCGACCAGGCGAGGAACATGAACCACCACCACCACTTGGCCGGCAGTCCAGGTCTTCCGCTAGCTGAACTCCATCCGAACGTCTCGCTTCCGATGTTAAGAATGCAGCCGATGGTCAATCAAGTTGTGCCTGTGAGACCGGTTTTATCTTTCTCCGGATTTGGCTTTTGTGGCTCTGTTAAATTTTGTCTGCGTATATTTATTGTATGGTTTTGAGGTGCGCAATGGTCTAGTGGATTGTGTGCTGGACCGTCAACTGCAAGTTTGGCAGTTCAAATCCCCGCGAGGGCAGACATTTTTATTCTAAATTTTTGATCCATCTGTGCCCGTAGCTCACTCAGGTATATATATATATATAATATATATATAATAAATATATATATATATGTATATTATGTGTTTGTACATTATTTGTTTGTATACTGTTTGTATATTTAATTTATATAGCACTGTCAATTTGCCTCTTATAGGGTTTATGTATCATTTATTTGTCCATTGTTTGCCACATTTGCACGATACATGTCACAACATTTTGGATATAATTAAAGTTGTTTGATTTTACATTACATGTTATAATTGCTTAAAACAGCTGGACTGACTCAAGTATAGACATTTCTTTTGATTTCCTAGACGATGCCGGGAGTGACGTCGATGTCAAGGTCACCTTTCCCAATGCCCGTGTTTGGCCGGAGTGGTCCGATTCCCATGACGGTCATACCCTCACCCATACCTGGCCAGCGACCGCCTGGTGTGGATTTGCTCCAGTGGAATGCAGGTTGGTTTGTAGCATCTTGCTGATGTTAATATTGTTATGGTTAGGAAAAATATTTATCAGAAACACTTCATGGGCACTGCCCTCAGGACAGGATCATGTCAATCATTTCTATTATATCCAAGACTGATGGATAGCTAATATAAATGAGGACATAACATCACTTGGACTAACACTAAGGGGAGCGCTGAACTTGACGAGAGACCGAGGACAATGGAGATCATTTATTCGTACCCATCGTCATCAAATGGCTGGTGTCAGGAGGTCATGATGATGATAATTTTATATCCCAAAATCTCATTTTTAGTGTCTTAAGTATCATATTACGGTTTGATTTTGGTGCCCCAAGTTTGATGCATTGGACTCCTGCACTATTCTATTCTATTCTATTTATGGACTTATAAAGTGCCTCTTGCAGTACAACCTAATCAGAAGCGCTTCCAGTGCGAAGGGCCCCTCGAAAAAAGAAAAGTCTTAAGAGAACGAGCAGAAACAATGGTACCCCAGATAACATTACAGCACGAGTTAAAGCAGGGAGGTCATTCCACAGCAAAGGTCCAACGGAGGCATAGGCACGATGCTGTGCTGTGGCAGTCCGAGACCGAGGAACTAGAAGGTCATGATGGTCAGAAGAGCGAAGAGGACGTCCGGAGGTAGCTGAGATAGGCCGTCTCATAAGATCACAAAGGTAGCGTGGAGCTTGACCTAAAAACGTTTTACACGTAAGAAAAAGAATTTTAAACTGAATTCGAGCAGTTAGAGGAAGCCAATGAAGGTCTTGAGTCATGAAAGTCGAAATATGGGAGAAACGAGGTAGGCGGGCAATTAAACGAGCAGCAGAATTAAGTACTGATTGGAGTGGAGCCAGGCGGAGTTTTGGTAGGCCCATAAGTAACGAGTTACAGTAGTCAATGCGTGAACAGACAAAGGCATGAACCATGGAAGAAAAAATTGGCGAGGGACAGATCGTCGAATGGCACGTAGACGCCGCAAGTGATAAAAACTGCACCTAGAGAGACTAGAGATATGTGCAGAGAAAGAAAGAGTACTGTCAAGAGTAACACCCAGGTTACGGACATTTGTCGAGAAAGTAAATTGAGGGAACTGCTTGGCAAGTAAATCGTAATCAAGTTTAATTAGCTGTTGGCGAGTGCCAAGCCAGATCAATTGAGTCTTGGAAGAGTTGAGTGAAAGACGATTAGAGGACATCCAACAAGTGAGATCAGCAGAAAGAGATTCAATAGATTGGGAAAGAGCAAGCTGATGAGAAGAGGGACCATGAACAAAGGCCTGGACATCATCAGCATAGAGGTGACCAGAGGCTGAGTGTTTAGCAAAGAGAAGAGGAATATCGGCTGTAAACAAGATATAAAGAAGTGGACCCAGCACAGATCCTTGAGGGACTCCAACTTTAACAGGTACCCATGAGGTGCGGGAGTCTCCTAGAATAACCATTTGAGTACGATCAGTAAGATAGGAGCGAAACCAAAGAAGAGGAAGGCCACTAAGACCAAAGGAAATTTCAAGGCGATGTAATAGAATATCATGATCTACCATATCAAATGCTGAAGATGCATCAAAAAGTGCTAAGAGAGTAATGTGGGATTTATTTATTTACTAGTTGGAGGAATTGCTAATTAATAAAGATATCTTTAGGTTTGATACTGAGCACTTGTCTAGCTTGATGTTGTAATACCTAGACTTTTATCGTATCAAGTCTGCTCGTAATTAATATGTTTGGCTATGTTTATTGTTTTCCATTGCGTAGGTTCCAACTCCCTCGTCCATCACCGCATGATGCCACGACATCTGCCTCCAAACAATTTGAACTACCTGTTGTCTAGGGCAGCAGCAGTCTCTGGCCTCGGCCTCCCACCCAACAGACAAATCCTACAGAGGCCAATGCCTGGTCAGTTACACTTAGGAGCCAATCATTCGTTTGTTTGTTTCAGTCATTCTTTAATTTGCTCTTCATTCATATGTTTCACTTGTCCATTCATTCATTCATTCGATCGTTCTTTAATGTTTTCTTTCATTCATTCATTTGTTCTTCCATTCACTGATTTCATTCATTCATTCATTCAGTTGCTCATTTGTTCTTTGATTTATTCATTCATTTATTCATTTATTTATTTGTTCTTTCATTCATTCATTCATACAGGTCGATTACAGATCTTAAATTAAGTTTGTTTTGCTTATGTGATGCAGTAAGGATAGAAACAATGAAAACAGTAACACATTAACAATAATAATAAAGTGTTCAACACTTTTCGCTTATATGTCATTCTTTGTATGTGACTTTGAGTAGTAACGGTCTCTGTATGTTCGTTCATCTTCGTCTGCTTTGTTGTTTTGAAGGTTTTCCGCATCACGCTGTTAATCATCTGCAGAATCTGAATCGAAACAATGATCACGGGTTTCCCATGCGCCCTCCAAAGTAGGTTTCCGACCCATGGTTGCTTCATATCAAATGTCTCTCTACATACATCCATATATCCAATCACCAATCAAAAACTATTCTGTCGGCTCTTCATATTTATAAAACTATCCAGCAGTATCCAATCCAAAACTATCCAGTCAGCTATCCAATCAAAATTTATCCAGTCAGCTATCCAATCAAAATTTATCCAGTCAGCTATCCAATTAAAGACTCGTAGGTCCCTCTCTATAGAATGGACTTCCTCCTTCTCTACGCTCTACAATCCTCTCTGGTAGCATCTCTACCTCTTTCTCTCACCTTAAAACCTTCCTTTTTCCTCGGAGTACCTTGCACTGGGAGCGCTTCTGAAAGGCTTGTGCTATGAGAAAGCGCTTTATAAATGGTCAAATACAATACAGTACAATACAATACAATATCCAGTTAGCTATCCAATCAAAAACTATCCAGTCAGTTATTCATATTTGCCAAACTATCCAGCAGTATCCAACTGAAAACCATTCAGCTCAGGGCTAGCTTAAGGGACTGCCCTTCATTATATTTAGCTTCTAAGTCATATCTCATGCAAAGCCTTTTGCTTGTTTAGCATTGCAACTCATAAAATGTCAATGTTCCTTGCAGCTTCAATGCCAACCACATTCGTCCTCCGCCCTCCTCTCTCAACCAGCACTACCTTCTCCAACATCAGCAGCTCTTTCAGCAGCAGCAAATGTACCACCAGCAGCAGTCTGGTTACCACGGCGGAGGCGGGCCCGCGTGGCCCCCGGAGGACTTCGATCGGTACCACGCGATGAGGCGGGACGTCGAGGTGGTCGACGAATATGCCGGTCTGATGACTCAGCGCGAAAAGGATTGGATCATCAAGATCCAATTGCTCCAACTGCATACGGACAACCCATATGTCGACGACTATTACTTCACGGTTAGCCAAACGAACTTTGTAATTAGTTTGTTCCGGAAATTTCTCTGCGGCAGGCGGATAGGTCTGTGTAGGGTGAGGTCGGAAGAACCCCCGATAGAGGGAAGAATTGTATGTCAGTCAAGAACCGGAGAGTCGTACCTGGTTTCTGTGGGGTCGAGACTTCGAAGTGGGGGTCAAGACTTCGAGTGAGGTCAAGACTTCCAATGGATCAAGACTTCCAGTGGGGTCAAGATTTCCAGTGAGGTCAAGACTTCCATTGGGGTCAAGACTTCCAATGGGGGTCAAGACTTCCAGTGTGGTCAAGTGTTCCAGTGTGGTCAAGGCTTCCATTATTATTATCGATATTAGACATAGCAACCTCTGTCAGCTTCGTGCTTTCTCAGTTGTAGGTCCTTCTATCTGGAATGGTCTCCCATTGGAGATACGCCTGCTACCTAGTTGGATAATTCACCTACGTTCTATGGGCTCCTTAAGACTTATTTGTATCACCGTGTTTGGACTGGGAGTGCCCTGAGTAGGCTTCATGAAGGGGCACTATTTAAATTCCTTGAATGAATGAATGATCCTGTAAATGGCAATGTTATGAGTCCTGAAAGCTTATCTACTATGACGTGAGTTCTTGTGCATGGTTTTCGGTCATTGCTTTTGTGTTTTGGTCATAGTGCTGGTCAATTAAAAAGATGCTGGAGGAGAAACTGAAGAAGGAAGGTATCGTCGGAAAGGACAAAACACGAGAAGTGACCCTCGTTCTTCCACAGATGGCAAGGGTTGAAACCAGGGCCTATGCTCCAGGTGGGTTTAAATGGACTGAAACGGATCTCATACAATGGAAACATTCCGGCATAACATGAATTCGGATACAACATGGTCAGAACATTCATCACACCTTTAAGACATTATCAAAAGTTGCCATAGAAATATTCAGATACATACGGACAATGTACATTCGTACTTACATGTGCACATTTGTACATACATGCATACATGCTCACATTTATATGTGCATACATACATACATTTATGAATGCATGCATGCATTCATAAAATTTCTGCCATTTTAAATTTACTAAAATTTCTGCCATTTTAAATTTACTCAAATTTCTGCCATTTTAAATTTACTCAAATTTCAACCATTTTTAACTTTACTAAAATTGCTGCCATTTTAAATTTACTAAAATTTCTACCATTTTTAAATGTACTAAAATTGCTACCATTTTAAATTTACTCAAATTTCTGCCATTTTAAATTTACAGAAATTTTTACCATCTTAAATTTACTCACATTTCTGCCATTTTAACGTGGGGATGTACAGCTTTTCTGTTGATGATTTGTAGTTCAGTTTGAGGGATCGTTAGGGAAATTGACGGCTTCGAGCATTCACAATCCTCGGCAGATCATCGATTTTCACCTGTCACAGTCGAGTGAACACGAGGACGGTCATCACCTGGAAAGAAAGCGGTTCAAGGAAAGCCTGCTCGTCATCGAAAAGGTACGTGTAATCTGCTCACTCTCCGTCTCGTATAAATATTCTGTGGACATTTTGCGAATATTATGCGAATCTTGCATAGATCTGTTTCCCAAAATTGTAAGAAACCTTCTGTGTGAAACCCATGATCATTGTTTTGATTCAGATTCTGCCATTTTCAATTTACTGAAATTTCTGCCATTTTAATTTTACCCAAATTTCTGCCATGTAAAATTTTACTCAATTTTCTGTGTTATTTGGTTATGTGTTGGAAGTTCCTCTCTTGTAAAGCTACGCGTTAATATTATTTGGTTACTTCGTTTCTTCCTTTGCTTTTCCTTCTTAAACTTCTTCAATGTGACTATAGTTCTGCCAATTTTTTGTCTGCCAGGGTTACGACATGCTTTTGGATATAGACGACATTGAAAAGAAAGCTCTGGCTCAGCCACCCGATGCACGGTATGCAAAGTTCAGGAATGATGAAGTTGGCTGATTGTGCTAGAATAGATAGCTGACTGGATAGTTTTTGAATATGAATATCTAACTGGACAGTTCTTGTTTGGATCTCTGACTGGATAGACTTTTGGATAGCTGACTGGAGAGTTACTTTAGTTGTCAGTTGTTTTTGGTATTTGCTTTTCTGTGGCTGCCCTGTGTCTGGGTGAGTTGTGTTAACCCCTCATTCTTTGGCTTTCGGTCATTTCTCAGGAATTTTGAAAAGGTTGACAAGTGTTCAAATGACAATACAATACAAGATAAAGCTGTCAAGAAAATTGTTTTGATATTAGGAACATTATATAGCTTCTCATTGCAAATGCAACATGTAGATGGATCTATTATGTTACCAATTATAGACGGATAGTCTTTCTCTATTATGCTACAAAGGAGAACGGGTTTGATTGGTCTGAAATTGAAACTTGGTTTGGAGGTAATTTCACAGTGCTGGCAATTCTTTGCTCACTGCCTAAATAATTAAAATTAAATTAAATTTGTTAACAGCGCTCGCGAATAAGCTGATGCTCTGCGCCTAGTTTTGGACATTTGGAGTTTACGATTATGATTTGGATCTGCTGCTGAATTCTGTGTTTTGAATTTGTTGTTTAGGTTGCCTCTTCACGAACAGCGTCTGAACCTGATTCAAAGTCTTTATCAGCGTCTCTGCTTTTCCGGCGAAGAAGCAGAAAGCGGTTCTTCGGTCCCACGGACCGGACTGTCGAATCTAATATCAGTCCACAAGGGGCTCATGCTGGCGATTAGGCTTCTGCCGCTCTTGGAAAAGGTCAGTTCCTATTTGGGGAAAATTGTCTCGATGGCGTTGTGGTTAGCGTGCTGGACTGTGAATCGAGAGGTCGGGGGTTCAAATCCCCACCAGGGCAGAAATTTGGTTTGAGATTTCTGCTTCACATGCCCCCCTAGCCAACTCAGAGATTAATGAGTACACTGTCTGTGGGAAGATGAGATGACTGGACACCCACCCTCATATGCTGAGGCTGAGAAAATGAAGTCACTAGCACTTCATACCCATGGAGTGTTACCTTCGTCATTACTGATACAAAATTATGACCACCTTCTTTGTTGCTTTGTAGACTGATTCAGAAGCATTCTCCTGTTCTCTCCTGCGCAAGCTTCCGCTCGTCATGAAGAAAGAGGTAAGTCGGTCCAAAGCGACTATAAGTCAGGATCACGTCCAGTGTTTGTCTTAGCTGTCTGTCTGTATTTCCTGTAGGGTATGGCTGAATCTTAATCCAGAAATTGGTTTGGGACGGATTTTGCTTTAGACCGATTAATCAGAATCAGTGTGTCCCAGGACTAACGGTGCAAATACCAAAATAAATAATATTTTTGACCAAAACCAATTCCTTTTTTCATTAATACAAACATAGTTATGGTACCCCTTTTTGGCGACCTTCTGCAGTAATCTTTAATCTTTATCATTGGAAGTCCACGTTAAGTAATAAATTCATTTGAATTACATCTTGTGAGAACATACAAGATATTTTATTTTCTGCGATTACGGAGTAATAAACAGCAAAAAAAGCAGGTCAACTATCCGGGTTATATCCGGATTCGGAAATCGGCAAAAAGTCGGACACACCCTAATTTCCTAGGCTGTAGGATCATGATAACATCTTTTGTTGATGTAAAATTAAAGTTCTGAATTGTTAAGTTCTAGAATCTTTATAATGAATGAGTAAATTTGTTACGAGCATCGTGGCAATATGATAACGGCTCACTGGACTGGAATCACAATGAACTGGTGCATGCACCACCAGAATCCACTGATACACAAGATGTTACGATACTCTATCTTTTATATGTAGAAGAAAATATATTATAACCTACTTTTTAATTAATAATTTGAATTTAAACAAATGTTCTTTAGGATTGGCCGAGGTTTTACAATGCCATTTCTCAAGTCATTCAAGCGGCGAATCTGGAAAGTTTAGTTCGGTTTGCATCTGAAATAAACGAAGAATCGTGTTCAAAGAACCGACTGAACAGCATCATATCTGTGATTCAGAATAAGGTATTTATTACAACAAAGGACTCGTTTACAACTGTAGGAGACAAGAAACTAAAATGCATGTATAATAAAATAATGATAATAATAATTAATAATAAGAATAATAGTTAATGATGATGATGAATTCTCTGCCCGAAGACAGGTCCATTGACTTTTATAACACCTGGGGATGAGATGAGTGAGGTGGTTTACCCTTGCCTTCCTCACAGACAATTATGTGTTAGCAACTTGCCCAGGGTCACGCAGTGGTTAGAGGTAGATTCGAACCTCCAACCTTCTGGTTACAAGGCACAGAACATACTGCTACACCACCAATTAATGATAACACAGTTCTAGGAGTGCTTCATTGATAACTGCTGTTCATTGTGGTTCATTCAAATTACTAACCAGGTATAGTTTGTTACGGGCGCTCGATAGTGTAGTTGTTAACATACTCGACAGTCAGTCGAGAAGTTGGGGGTTCAAATCCCTGCCAGGGCAGAAATTTGCTTAGAGATTTCTGCCCAAACTGCGCCCCTAGCCAATTCAGCTATAATGCGCTAGAGCTGTACCGATATCGCTTTTTGCAGATTATGCCGATACCGCGTATAGCCGATTATTAAATTGCCGATACCGATACCGCGTATAGCCGATTATTAAACAGCCAATACCCAATTTATGAGACCGAATATTTCATTATTTGTTGAGTCAAAATGTTCGGTTCCGAAACATAAACCAGTAATCTATCGTCACAACTATAGGGCCTAAGGGTGGACGTTTAAATTAAGTTGGAAAATTGTTAACGATATGTTTTAATGGTAAATAATGAAGGACGTAAAACGATAGATGAAAATCGCTGAAAATTGGAATATGCAATAATTCAAGTAAAATTATTAAATTATAACACAATTTTGAATCGGCACCGATTAACCGATTATTTCTGCCGATACCCGATTATGCCGATTGTTCTAATAATCGATTAGCGTATAATGTACAGCTCTCGCTGTTGGTGGGAAGATGAGACGACAAGGGAGAGAACTGGCTACCTCCCCTCATAGGCTGAGGCTAAGAAAATGAAGTTGCTAACACTTCATGCCCATGACTGCCTCTCAAGCTAAAGGGAATGCACTTCTTCTGTATATTTGTACACCAACTTGGCAGTGGTTGAACTGGGCATGCTGTGGTTTCTTGTGCAGCTGGGAGTTTCTTTGGTGTTGGCGTTGGTCAGCCGAGGGGAAACAATCTACTCAACGCAGTCACCTCTCGACCTCGATGCAGACGAACAGCAGAAGTGGTAAGCAGACCAAAGACGATGATGTACACGTCTCCCTGTGTTATTATATCTATGTCTCTCTCCTTTCCTCTGCCACTATGTGTCCTTCTGTCTCTTTCTGTAGCCATATCTCTATGTCTGTCTGTCTCTGTTGTTCCCTTTATCTGTCTATCTTTTTGTCTGTATGACTCTCTCTGTCTGTCTGTCTCTGTCTGTTTAGCTGTCTGTCACCATCAGTCTTGATGCGTCTGTCTTGTTGTCTGTCTGTTTCTCTCTTTCATTCTTTCTTTTTCTATATATGTCTGTCCATCTGTTTTCATCTCTCGCTCTATGTCTTTTTCTTGCTCTCTCAGTTATCATAGTCTGATGCAGATCTAATCTGTTTATGTAGAGCTAGTATCTAAAGATGAAGAATCAGTGTGTGACATTATGCAACAGTGTGTGTAGGATCCATACCACAGGTGGTATTTCTGATGGACCTTGAACCTGCTTCCTTCCAATCCGCTCTTATTACCTGTCCTCTTCTGTGTTGTGATTGTGATAAATCCTCAGTGCTTCCCGATCTTTTTTGGGTATGGAACTCTTGATCTTAAATTTTTTGATGGAACCCCGACCTAAACAAAGCATATTCTGGTATGTTTTTAAACCGTGGTTGGAGTATATACAACTTTAATCTGTAAAAATTGAATATAAATAATTTTAAATGAAATTTTCCCACAGAACCTCTGTCTTTACCTTGAGTCTGATTTATAATGCAACAACACATGCAAATGACACTTTTATCCAATTTTCTAATGGAACCCTTGTCTTCCCCTCATGGGACCTTGGGTTTCTGCGGAACACACTCTGCGAAACACTGCTAGCTTATTACAGACACCAAAACAAGCTTCTTTTTAAATATTTGACAATTTTATCAATCAATCAATATTCGTTTTATTTCAGAGATTACAAGCAGTCAGAAACGCAACTTGTTTACAAATCGAGCTTGCAGTTTGCGGAACATAGTCTGGGCCTGTGCTCGCAAGAATATAGTTTATTGATATTTATTAATCGTAATAATTAAGTTGATGTTTTTTCCTTTTAGGCGTGCATTCATTGAGCTGGTAGCGGACGCTCTGGAGAACCTGAACAAAGACATGTTGGAGCGCCCCCTGGATTGTCTGAAGAATGTCCGCGCCCATTTTGCGCGGTTCCTAGAAAAGAGACAGATATTGGCAATCGAGGATAAGCTTGACGTTGTCTTAGCCTCCGAAGTATAATAGTACATTTCCGCAAGACCTGTAAGGGATTCTTCGTTCTTGTACAGAAGATTGTGTGCGACGATGCGCACGTAACCGCTCGAGTCGAATGGACTTTCGAAAAGTGGGCGTTATGATTTAAGTTGTTGCGGAGAAAGCGACGTTGTCCTTTTTCAACTAGTAAAACAATAATTAGTTAATTAGTTATTGGACATTTATTACGTGAATAAATATGGAAGTGTTATATGATATTTTGGATTGTAACATCCAAATACGTTGGCGCATGCTTGCGAAGTCGCGAAGAAACGCGAGATGAGAGATAACACTGACCAACAAAAAAATATTTGTTGTTTGCTGCTCAGAACTTTAGAACTGTTCTTAGCTAAATTTGGGGCGCTGATTTCAAATATGAAATCGAAATTTGGCTAGCACGTCAGGATTTTTAGGTACGCATAGGTGAGGTTCTACACAATTGCGAACTCTCAACTCATATTAAAAATGTATGAAGAATAGGATTTTGTGCTTGTTCTTAGCTAAATTTTGGATGCTGGTTTCAAATATGAAATCGAAATTTGGATGTCAGGTCTAGTTTTTCAGCTACGCTTCAGTGAAGTTCTACACAATTGCGAATTCTCAGCTCATAGGCTAGGCCTATACTGTAAGCGAAAGCAAAGTATCAAAACTGTATCACACAATGCCAGGCATTTGCTTTCACATTTGTTCTTAGTTAAAATTTGGACGCTGATTTCAAATATGAAATCAAAAATTTGGCTAGCTTGTCAGGTTTTTTAGGTACGCATCAGTGAGGTTATACATAACCGAAAATTAATGCGGTACATTTGCAGTATGAACTATGCGACGCGTACCTCAAAAACCTGACGTGCTAGCCAAATTTCAATTTCATATTTGAAATCAGCATCAAAATTTAGTTGAGAGCAAGCACAAAAGCAAATGCCTCATACATTTTTTTGAAACTGTGTTTTCACTGATAGTATGAGTTGAGAATCCGCAATTGTGTAGAACCTCACTTATGCGTACCTAAAAAACCTGACGTGCTAGACAAATTTCGATTTCATATTTGAAATCAGCGCCCAAAATATAGCCAAGAACAAGTAAAAAGTTCTGAGTAGCAAACAACAAATATTTTTTTGTTGCGCAGTGTTAATGTAGGCATATAAAACTTAAAGAATCCGAGAAACTTTATAACTTAAAAACTGGACGTGATAGACAAAAACGGTTTCCGGATTTGGAATCAGCATATTAAATTTAGTTAGGAACAGGTGTTAGAATCCCAACAGCAAAATGCTTGTTGATCAGTGTAATATATAAGATTGAACCGTAATTGTGGTGAAAATGGGTGGTTCCCCCAAAGGATATTTCAGTTGGGATCGAGAGGTTCTTTAGCATACAGCAAGTGGAAGTTAAGTTTTACATCTGAGTATATTTCTGTGTTAACCCTTTAACGACGAGCCACTTATGGTTTCCCATACATTTTAGTACATGCTCGTCATTAAAGGGTTAAGAGATTTGAATTTAAATCTGTTGGATTTTTCCTATGGGAAGAAGAGACGGTAAAGAATTCGTACGGAGATGTGGATGCGTATCGGTGTGCTATCATAGGCAGCAGTATTGAATTGATTAGTTGAATGATGACTTTGTAGTGCAGGGTTCACGGAGACTACCCTAGGTGGGTGACTGCCAAGCAGGTATCCTCAGCAAGGACATTTTATTAGGTTATTATCATTGGTTGATTATGGTTTTTGATCGAGTAATGATTCGTTTAATTTGGTTTTTGATGATTTCTCAGTAGTTTACTTTTTAACGTGGTTTCAATGGATTGGTTTAATCCTTTGACGACAAGAAATATTGTTTCCCAGTAGCTTATAGAACACGCTTGTCATTAAAGTGTTAATGTGGTTTTCGATGGATTTCTAACTGGTTTAATGACGTTAGATTTCTGATTTGTTTAAAAGGATGCATGACTGTTTGTTCAGTGTTTGGTGGAATTGGTTTCTTGATGGTCTTTAATTGTGCAGATTGTGGTTTAAAGTGAGCCAGTCACAATTCTTTGTAGAATTAAATAAAATCATTTGACGATGTAATTTTGTTTGTGACGTTCTGTTTAAGGTTTGAGAGAAAACGACGAAAGTTGCAGAACTTGTCTTCTTTTGTAATTAGTTCCAATGTTTGTTTATAAGTTGTTTCGCAATGATGTGTTAAATGTCAAACGACAGTTTTATGTTGAAGGCACGAGCAGCAGGGACACAATAGCCACTTGGGTGAGCGCTCACCTTGTAATGTGGAGAGTAGGGCTCGAGCCACCTCTCCAAGACGGTCACCGTGTGGGGACCTTGAGCACGCCTATCACTTACAGTTGCACACCACCATTTATTGATGCTTGGTCACTAGATAGTAGAGTTCAGTAAGTGCGTAATAATAAATAAATGTTGTTAAAATTAATTTTTGGGCCACAGAAAGCTGCCCAGTTTTGCTTGGATTGGTTACAATGCTTTTTTCTTGGCCTCACCCTCCAGATCTCCCTGGTTTGTGCCCAACCTGGTGGCTCTGAAACTGGCTTTATAGTGGACTTAACCCTTTAACGACAAGCATTTACTAAAATGTTTGGGAAACCATAAACAGCTCGTCGTTAAAGGGTTAACTTGGCTTAGTACTGGTGGTCTGCACAACACTTTTTTGTGTGGTTTGAGGCTTGCATTTATATTTAGCTTTGCAAAAAATTTAATTTTCTGTGCAACAACATGTCATTGTAATCACGGATTTATACACACGTACCAGTTGTACCTTCTGTTCAAGAAAGACTCCTCAGCGGTGCTAAGTTTTGCTGGTTTCGGCAGGTACACAATAACCCTTTAACGGCGAGCTGCCTATGGTTTCCCATACATTTTAGTACACGCTCGTCGTTAAAGGGTTAACAAATTAATGTTTGGTTGTGTTACGTTGTATGCTGTGATTTGAAGTGGAGACAAATTCCACTTTCCCAGGCATCATTTTAAGTTAGGATTTTACGTTGTGCAAATTATTGTTCGATATCTTTTAAGCTGTCAGGGATTTCCACAATAAGCCAGGTTTTGGCATTGTTTTAAGTTATGATTTTACATGAGGCAAATCATTGTTTAATTTGTTTTGAGCTGTCACGCAATAAACTTGTGCGGTTTAGTGAGCTGGAGTATGTTCACTGTGCAAGTTTTAAAATCATGATGCTGTCTGGAATTGATGTTCTATTGCGACATAAGGAAAAAAATGGACATTCTATCTGACTATAGCACGTGGAATTCATATTATGGCAGATTTTTGCGTTTTGCTACGATGAGTTTAGATTCAGGTCGAATTTTTATTTTAATTTCGTTTTACGAGGCACGGGTTTGGTTTCATCGCTTGTGAATGTAATAACTTTTGTTTTTCTTTTAGAGTTCTCATAAGGATTAGTGCTATCATTGATAGTTTTTGTTCGGCCACAACGTGAAGTGAGGCTATAGTGGTTACTTTTCATGCGTGCCGTAAAAAGAGTTCGAATTCGTTGAACTCGTTATGAATTTGTATTGTTTTAATATTGTGCGACAAATGATAATGCTTTTGATGATTGTTTAGGCCATTGTAACTTTTGCTATTGTTTCTACCCTTTGGAATACTTTCGAAGAGTAAGCAGTCTGTCTCCTTGTGTCGTTGCGAAATGGTTCGTCTAACTTTGGATCGGGGATTGTGCTAGCTCGATGATGGCTTTGTAATAAAATGTTTCTTAAACGTCTAGATTTTTCATTTGGAGTTCTTTTTTATCATATATGTAAGAGGTGTGAGACAAATGGATGGTATTTTTCCGGTTGTCTGAGAGTATGGCTGGGTTATAGATCAACTTGTTAATGAATTTTCACACCATAATAATAATAATAAATAATATCTTTTCTTTAATAAGCGCCTGACAAACGCACTGCGCTGTACATTTACATGTTATGCAATTTAAATCTTGACTACTAACAGAACAGACAGCCTGCAATACACGGCGCTAATAGCAGCCTACAAAGCATATCCGCCCAACGGGAGCTCGAACTCGGTACCTCTCGCTCTCTACGCCAGATGTTTTCCAATGCGCTATCGGGCCCCCCCGCATGGGGCTGGCTACTTTGTCAATGAATGAACGAATGATAGTAATTCATAACTAATGTCGAGCCTGTGTCCAATGCGCAAGGCATCAACCAATGGCGCACACACACAGCCAAGCCATAATCAGGCCAACATCGAGAAGGTCAGACCGTAACACATAGAGACATCCTATTCTGGGCAAGTTATCGAAAGCCTCGTGTTACAGCTGTAATTATAGCGTCAGTTGAAAACGTTTTAAAGGTGTCGTAAGAGCGCTTTATAATAAATGAACGACGTTGTTCCATGCTTAATGTAGCTTCGGTTTAAAACGTTTTAGAGGTGTCTAAGTAGATCAGTTCGTAAGAGAGGCAGCGTTTTGTGGTTAAGCAATTTGAAAGAGACAAGTCTTAAGCTGAGAACTAAATGACACAAGCGACTGAGCGGAGCGGACAGCTACTGCATGGGAGAGTTACATATTTAGGGAGAGAGTCACGTATAAGGGGGTGATGAGATGTGGGGTAGGGTGTTCAGATTGAGGGATGTACTGAAGTCTGAAGGAGATGCTATTTCGGGTAGAATGTTGAGGTATTTGGTGCTTGGGCGTACCGGGTTAGATTCAACCGCGATGGTTGTAGTATATTTTGTTTCTGGATGTTGTGTAACCTCTGTCAGCGAATCGTGTCTGGCGGAGTCCTACTGTAACAGGGTGTTGACGCAGGGTGTTGGGTCCAAAGGGCATGACGCTCATTTCGCGGACTTCTCTGCTATGGTATGTGGATGTGTGGCTTAACGTTGGCCGTGACGCAGATGAGACTGGAAACAGTGGAAAGGTAGTTTGGGAATTTCAACTTCCCCCTCAAAGGTGACCCGACGTGGTAGTTGTGACGAAACTTGCATACTGGGGTGGAGACGTTGTATTGTCAGCATACTATTTCCAGAGTCGGCGCCAGACATTTCTTTCACCAAGGCATTGACAGTAGGCCTAACCAGCTCAGAGGGCGATTATGCCCAAACAAATTATTGAAGGGCAAAAATTCTGGCAGCCTTGTGGTAGGGCAATGACCAGGGCAAACGACTTTTTACCAGGGCATTTTCCCTGACTATTTAAAAAATCATCAACTGTAGGACTGTTATTACACATTATTATTATAATGGATAATAATATAATCTTATATTATATGCATATTACTATATAACAGAAGATTAAACAGATATATGCAAATATTCATGTAGCGCCGTGTTCGGTTGCATAAGCGCATGTATTTCCCTCCATTAGCTGTAATCTACAGAAGACCACAGATGCTTCAACGACCGGAAATAGACGGCGTCGTAACACACGTCATGGAAGGAGTGTCCTCAGCAAACGACGGAAGATGGCGCTACCACGGCTGCGGCTGCCAACAGCTGAACTAACAGACGATTTCACCCATATAAGTGTGTGAGTGAGTGTGTGTGAGTGTGTGTGAGTGTTTGTGTCTGTGGTAGTCAAGTTTGTCTGTTTGTCTGTCTGTTTGTCTGTTTGTCCTGTTTCTATGCATATATCTATATCGTTAGTTCTCCTTGTGTGTCTGCCTGTGTGCGTGTGACTATCTCGATGTGTCATCCTTGTTCTCTGTCGGGTGTCTCTGCTTGTCTCTATCTGTCTGCTTGTGTGTCTGCCTGCCTGTCTATGTCTGTGCGTTTGCTTGCCTGTCTGTGTCTCTCTGTCTGTCTATCTGTCTGCCTGCCTGCTTGTCTGTCTGTGTCTCTCTTTCTGCCTGTCTGTCTGTCTGCCTGCCTGCCTGTCTCTGTCTGTGTGTCTGCGTGCCTGTCTGTGTTTCTCTGTCTGCCTGTCTGTCTGTCTGTCTGTCTGCCTGCCTGTCTCTGTCTGTGTGTCTGCGTGCCTGTCTGTGTTTCTCCGTCTGCCTGTCTGTCTGCCTGTCTGTCTGCCATTGTCAATCATCCTCTTGTACGTGGCTGCGGTCTCCAATGGAGCTTGCTGCCTGGCAACAGCCTCGTAAATAACGACCAAATGCGATGGCTATGCGACCGAGAAATCGCGGGAAACGGAAAGGACCACAATAACCCAATCCCCACCGCATCCCATCCTCCCCCAATCTCCACCCAACCGTCCCCAATCCCCCTCTATTACCCCTTACCAATACCCAGTCACTGGAAGGGCACAGTTGCGATTAGTTCCTTGACCATCCTTTATATTTGCCCCTCACCCGTTCTCTTCAATTGGTTCAACCAAAGCCACCCAGGCTGGTATACTACCCCACACTAGATTGCCAATCTACACAGCCAACAGAGACCCAAATTATCTGGTCGACGGTCACCGCCCACACTTCTGATTTAGTGTCTGGTTGAAGGAGAAACTATAGGGTGGCTACAGGATACCGTTTTTGGCATTAGAATTTATTCATAGTTCATCGATGCTCTGTGATCCAGAATGAGTTTCATCATTGTCGATATCCTCACCAACATCATCATCTACGTAACGATCATCGTCGTCATCATCATCATCATCATCATCATCATCATCATCATCATCATCATCATCATCATCATCATCATCATCATCATCATCATCATCATCATCATCATCATCATCATCATCATCATCATCATCATCATCATCATCATCATCATCATCATCATCATCATCATCATCATCATCATCACCATCATCATTCATCAATTCATCAATTCATCATCATCATCATCATCATCATCATCATCATCATCATCATCATCATCATCATCATCATCATCATCATCATCATCATCATCATCATCATCATCATCATCATCATCATCATCATCATCATCATCATCATCATCATCATCATCATCATCATCACCACCACCACCACCACCATCATCACCATCAGAAATAGTTCCTAACTCAAAGCCGTCTGGCGGCGTCTTTAAAGTATTTGTAAAAATTAGCAGGATATGGATAAGCAAAGAAATAGCAAAGAAAAACAAGAAAAATATACGAGACGATCATACAACCGATCTTCGAAGACGGACCAGAAAGCTGGACACTGCGAAAGCAAAGCATTTTTTCTAAGCAGAAACGAGTTGACTGAAGAAAACTGAATGATTCAAAGAATACACAAAATTAGAAATGATGACATAAGAAAATCATCAGGTATCCAAACAACTCTTTTAGACGAAGTCGTACAGCGAAAAGACTTTAAGAGTTAGTATTAGTAGTTTCAGTTTAACGACGCTGTGATAACAAAGATCATTAGCGTCGCCCTCCTCCTTGAGGCTCCTTCAGCCAGGCTTGGGACTGGCACTGCCTGGCTCTAAGTCGTGCACGTGCTATGGCGAGGTTTGAGTGGTTATAAAGAGGCTCGAGGCTCTAGACGTTCGTATGACGTCATGAACTAGGTTTTGGCGCCAATCTGTTCCCGGAAGTCGACGCATACTATTGAAAACTGTATTCAACGAACGATAATAATATTGGTGTATGGGTGGGTGCGTTTTATTCCTGCCCCGCTCGGTCCGTTGATCAATAGGTCTACATAATACGGCGGAGCTCGTCCTATTTATAACTGAATATATTTATCGTTCCGTCCATCCATCGCTAGATTCTTCCTTCATTCTTGACGCCAGCCAATCGCTCGCTCGCTCTGCTGACTGGTTTGGTTGGCTGGCGTCAAGCAGAGCGCCACGAGACATGGAAGGGGAAATTACACGGCGTCTGGCACGATAAAGCACCATTGTGGGGTTGGATTCGATTAACAGCTGATCAGATTCAGTGTAGATTATGAAATTTAGACTTTTCCATTAACACAAATTAATGCTTGAGTAGATTAGGCCAGATCAGACCAGATAAGATGATATTGGATCCGGTGTTAGATTAGGGTGTCATAGGGTGAGATTCGATTCGATTGATATTAGATCTATATTAGAAAAGATCGCATTAAATGAGATCAGATTGGATTACGTCAGATTAGATTAGATTGGCTTAGGAATCGTCCACCTGCCTCGCCTTCGAGCCTAGACTTTGAACCTCACCTCGTCATACCTGCCTACCAATATTCCTCTTGACAGAGCGCTTGTGAATCAACCAGTTCCACGCAACATTTTCATACACTTCCGAATTCTATATAAGTCTTATTAAAACTGACAGAATCCTACGAAACCCCGTGCAACTTACCATTCCCCATCCTCTAGCCTTCACACAAACGGCCTCATTATGCCGAGCAGCGTCCATCCATCCAGCTGCGTCTCCCGCTCCTTCCAACAACCGCGGTCCATGCGCCAGGAAGGACCGAGGAACCGCGGACGATGTCTCCTACCATGGGCCAGCGTCCCAACACTGCCGCCACATCGGATATTTTATACTAAGCAGCTTATGTTGATGTGTTTAGAGAGGCCACAGAGGCTGAGGAAAGACGCCACCAAACGACCAGTCTTGTCATAGCCTGTTGGCTGTGCCACGATCCGCGATTATCGCTCGCCGGAAAAGATGCCGCAGGTTTACTCGAAATCTGTGTGACCTTTCGCTCGAGCGGAGACATGAGAATGAATTTCGAGTAGCGAAAGGCGAGTTAGGCGCGATTACTGACGGTAGCGATTTGCTTACTTGCGCACATCAACAGGTAAGAGATGTCGTTTGGTGGTTCATGCATGCATGCATACATATGCATGCATGCATAGGGGCATACATAGATACATACACATACATGCACACATGGATATATGCATGCATACATATATTCATGCCTACATACATACATACATATGTATGTATGTATGTATGTATGTATGTATGTATGTGGCCATTTATATAGCGCCTTACAAGAAACTCACGAAGGCACTAACATGCTTGCATACATACATACATACATACATACATACATACATACATACATAGGCCTACATGCATACCTACATACATACATACATACACTTACATAAATACATAGGTACATGCATGCATACATACCTACAAACATACATACATGCATACTTACACATACATACACACATAGACATATGCATATATACACACATACATACATACAAATACATACACACATTGATATATGCATCGTTATCGTAATCGTAATCGAGTATTTATATAGCGCCGCTCAAGATCAGAGGCGCTCCCGACCCTGGCCAGTGTCTTCGCTGGTAAAGAGAGAGGTTTTCAGGCGCTGACGGAACTGGTCAAAGAAATAGAAATATATATACATATACGTGCATAAATACGTGCATACATATGTGCGTATTATACATACACATGTAGGCCTACACATACAAATGAGCAAACATAATACAATTATAAAAAAAATAATAATATATACTTTTAAAGAGCCACTGTCATAATGCTGGAACCATCAGTGGAAAGTCGCTAACAATCCAAATGGTTGTGGAAGCCAGATTCCACTGTGAGTCCGGTCGAAAACCAGGAAGGACGTCCGAGAAAACACGGAAAGAGTCAACGGAGGAAGTGATTCCAGGAAAAGCGAAGTTTTAAGTCGAGATCTGATCATCTGTAAGACCAGAACACACTGCGCTTTGCGTACTTATAATACGTCATCTCCTATTATGCCATCACCTATTGCGTCGCCAATTGTTACGTCGTCATCTATTACACCGTAATTTGTAACGTCATCACCCCCGTACAGATGGCGTGATAGATGATGATGTAACAATTGACAACAGTAAATTGTTACGTCACCATCTATCACCCTATCAGTTGTTACATCATCACCCTTCGCCATCACTTTTATGTCGTCAATTGTAACGTCATCATCATTTATTTAGTTTTTACGTCGTTGTTACTCCATTGCCTTTCGGTGTCACGACAACTCGTCGAACGACATTTCGTCTACGACACTTCGTCGAGCGACAATTCGTCGAACGACATTTCGTCTACTAAGTTATTTGATATTGTCACTTTAAAATGGAAGCTGGATTGATGAAAAAACTGTTTCCCGAAATGGAAGTGGGATTGATGAAAACATTCCTGTGTTGAAATAGAAGCTGAATTGAATTGATCGAAATAATTTTTCACGTAAAAATAAGCTGGAAATCAACCTGGATGCATGGATGAAAATAGGTTTCCATTCAACAGAAGCTGGATTGATGAAAATAATCTTGTCAGTAATAAATTATTAGAAGCTGGATTCCTGAGAATATATAGCACGTTTTAGCGAAACTATAAGAAAGCGGCCTCTGTTGATTAGCCGTAATGGATACAGATACACTAGTAGACGAAATGTCGTTATACGAATAATTGTCGTAGACGAGTTGCCTTTCATGTCGTCAACTATTACGTCATCACCTGTTACGTCATCAACTGTTTGCACTAAAAATAAACCAGTGGTAGCTGGACTGCCTGGAGATAAAGACTTAAGGCTGTCTGTTTCAACTTGCTGATCCATCGTGACCTGACTTCGGTTTCCGTGACCTGTTGAACTTCGAACGGGCTTTTCCAAGTCTTTTCAGAGTTTAGGGCTTAGGAAAATGGCCACAGGTTGCTCTCCTCGCTCCCGCCCCCGTCAGCTGTCGACGGAAATCCGTTGGTTGGGTTTCACGTGTGTGCGTGGGCTCTGCCGCTGGCAACTCTTCCAATGTATACGGTGCTAACTGATGCAATAGTCTAGCTTTTAGTGGCGGAACTTGATGTGAATCATGTGGTACAGAAGCGCGTCATTCTTGTCTCAGGAAGTTCAAGTCATACAAATCAACTATTGTCGTTTTTGGACAGAGGCAGTGAAAGGAATTGAAGCTGAAAGCAGGACTGTATTTTCTGAATGAATGCGGTCATTGTTAGCGTATAATAATTATTGGACCGCGTGTTCATTCGTTGCAGCTCTTATCGGCTGAATTTTCAGTGGTTTGAGTCGTTCTTTGGTAGTTTCAACTGTTCACTGGTGGTTTATGTTGTTCAGAAGTTGTTTAAGCGGATTTGTAGGTCGTTTCGGGCGTTCTTAGGTTGTTTCATTAGCTTTTATCTTTTCAGTCGTTATTTGGTGGTTTCAGTAACTGTTGCTCTGTGGTGGTTTTCGGTCGTTTTTAGGTGGTTTCAGCTGTTCCTGGGTGGTTTCAGTTGTTCTTTGGTGGTTTCAGTCTTTTTTGTGGGTTCGGATATTTTTCGTGGTTTTAGTCATCCTAAGTGGTTTCAGTTCGTGCCTTTTTTTATAAGGCAGCTTCTATTACAATAGAAGTTTAAGTTAACCACATTTTATTCTTACATTTGGGTTAGAAGTTCAAAGCCTTCCACTCTGAAATTTAGGCATACGGTAGTTTGGAAGTCAATATGCAGGTTCGTTCGTTCAGTTTTCGTTCGTTCTTTTGTTTGTTCGTTCATTCGTTCGTTCGTTCAATTTGAGTTCGTTAATTTTTTCAGTTTGTTCCTTCGTTCATTTATTCGTTCATTTATTCGTTAGTTTATTTGTTATTTCGTTCATTTGTTCGTTCGTTCGTTCATTTGCTCGTTCATTTGTTCGTTCATTTGTTCGTTCAGTTGTTCGTTCATTTATTCGTTTGTTCATTTGTTATTTCGTTTATTTGTTCGTTCGTTCGTTCATTTGCTCGTTCATTTGTTCGTTCAGTTGTTCGTTCATTTATTCGTTCATTTATTCGTTTGTTCATTTGTTATTTCGTTTATTTGTTCGTTCGTTCGTTCATTTGCTCGTTCATTTGTTCGTTCAGTTGTTCGTTCATTTATTCGTTCATTTATTCGTTTGTTCATTTGTTATTTCGTTTATTTGTTCGTTCGTTCGTTCATTTGCTCGTTCATTTGTTCGTTCATTTGTTCGTTCAGTTGTTCGTTCATTTATTCGTTTGTTCATTTGTTATTTCGTTTATTTGTTCGTTCGTTCGTTCATTTGCTCGTTCATTTGTTCGTTCATTTGTTCGTTCATTTATTCGTTCATTTATTCGTTTGTTCATTTGTAATTTCGTTTATTTGTTCGTTCGTTCGTTCATTTGCTCGTTCATTTGTTCGTTCAGTTGTTCGTTCATTTATTCGTTCATTTATTCGTTTGTTCATTTGTTATTTCGTTTATTTGTTCGTTCGTTCGTTCATTTGCTCGTTCATTTGTTCGTTCATTTGTTCGTTCGTTCGTTCATTTGCTCGTTCATTTGTTCGTTCATTTGTTCGTTCAGTTGTTCGTTCATTTATTCGTTTGTTCATTTGTTATTTCGTTTATTTGTTCGTTCGTTCGTTCATTTGCTCGTTCATTTGTTCGTTCAGTTGTTCGTTCATTTATTCGTTCATTTATTCGTTTGTTCATTTGTTATTTCGTTTATTTGTTCGTTCGTTCGTTCATTTGCTCGTTCATTTGTTCGTTCAGTTGTTCGTTCATTTATTCGTTCATTTATTCGTTTGTTCATTTGTTATTTCGTTTATTTGTTCGTTCGTTCGTTCATTTGCTCGTTCATTTGTTCGTTCATTTGTTCGTTCATTTGTTCGTTCATTTATTCGTTTGTTCATTTGTTATTTCGTTTATTTGTTCGTTCGTTCGTTCATTTGCTCGTTCATTTGTTCGTTCATTTGTTCGTTCAGTTGTTCGTTCATTTATTCGTTTGTTCATTTGTTATTTCGTTTATTTGTTCGTTCGTTCGTTCATTTGCTCGTTCATTTGTTCGTTCATTTGTTCGTTCATTTATTCGTTCATTTATTCGTTTGTTCATTTGTTATTTCGTTTATTTGTTCGTTCGTTCGTTCATTTGCTCGTTCATTTGTTCGTTCAGTTGTTCGTTCATTTATTCGTTCATTTATTCGTTTGTTCATTTGTTATTTCGTTTATTTGTTCGTTCGTTCGTTCATTTGCTCGTTCATTTGTTCGTTCATTTGTTCGTTCAGTTGTTCGTTCATTTATTCGTTTGTTCATTTGTTATTTCGTTTATTTGTTCGTTCGTTCGTTCATTTGCTCGTTCATTTGTTCGTTCAGTTGTTCGTTCATTTATTCGTTCATTTATTCGTTTGTTCATTTGTTATTTCGTTTATTTGTTCGTTCGTTCGTTCATTTGCTCGTTCATTTGTTCGTTCAGTTGTTCGTTCATTTATTCGTTCATTTATTCGTTTGTTCATTTGTTATTTCGTTTATTTGTTCGTTCGTTCGTTCATTTGCTCGTTCATTTGTTCGTTCATTTGTTCGTTCAGTTGTTCGTTCATTTATTCGTTTGTTCATTTGTTATTTCGTTTATTTGTTCGTTCGTTCGTTCATTTGCTCGTTCATTTGTTCGTTCAGTTGTTCGTTCATTTATTCGTTCATTTATTCGTTTGTTCATTTGTTATTTCGTTTATTTGTTCGTTCGTTCGTTCATTTGCTCGTTCATTTGTTCGTTCATTTGCTCGTTCATTTGTTCGTTCAGTTGTTCGTTCATTTGTTCATTTGTTCGATTGTTCATTTATTCGTTCATTTGTTCATTTGTTCTTTCGCTCAGTTGTTCGCTTGTTCAGTTGTTCGTTTTGCATTTCATTCATGGAAGCGTGTGCGACATAGTGAAACTCAGAGTGAGACAGAGACGGACAAAGACAGCGACACGAATGATATATTAGTTGAAGCGACGGAAATGCAGCTACATATACATACAATCAGATGACGACGACGACGAAGACAGACAGAGAAAGAGACAGAGAGACAGACAGAGGTAGAGACAGAGACACACGCAGAGAGAGACAGAGACAGAGACAGAGAGAAGCAATGCGACAATCAGACGTATACAGAACGCATTGCTGTCTGTTTAATGGATGGCGTGGGACGATGTGGCGGAGGAAAGGGTTCAGATAGGGCGGACGGGGGAGGGAAGGGGTAACTGGAGAGGGAGACAACGGGGATGGGGCGGAGGGAGTGTGGTATCATGGAATAATTTTTACGCGGGCCTGAATGGCTCCATCCGTTTGTCCATCCATCTTCCTGTCTTTTCCGATCTATGAGCTCATTGCGCATCGCCAGAGATCATGAACCAAACATCTAATGTGCACACACGAACACAAATGCACACACGCACATACACACGCATACATACACACGTACATGTATACATACATGCCTACACATACACACATACACACATGCATATACACATACACATACACACACACACACACACACACACACACACACACACACACACACACACACACACACACACACACACATTACACACACACACACACACACACACACACACACACACACACACACACACACACACACACACACACACACACACACACACACACACACACACTAACAAACTTCCTGCTAATGTATATATATATATATAGTTACAAAACTTCGTATATATTTGTGCATACATACCGTTATTGTATATACATAGATCTATATACGCACTTTGTATACATGCGTTATGCAGTGTGATAAAATATGTTTATAATATATATATATACAGAACTATGTATATATTTATGTACATAAATTTTTCAGTCGTTCATATGGTGTATATGTATAATATACATATGCACACTGTAATATATATATATATTCAGATAATCACATACTGTAGTCTACATTATTATTATAATATACTATATACATAGGTATATTAATTATATACGCGTAGATGGTTCACCGATATGCAGCGATAAGCATAGATTTATTCGCGCAGATAATATCGCAACTTTATCGAATATACACAAATTTCTGTAATAATTATTAATAAATTCGGAGCCATGGCACACGCCGATTTACGGTCTAAAACCATCTTCACTGGTGCCTGAACTGGAGGGAGAGACAGCGAGGGATGCAGGGAGGGGGTTGGTAGATCCTCTGTGTTTTGGGATGAGCATAGCAGTGTTTCTACTGCGGCAGAAGCCAACGAGGCCTATCGCATCTCGTAGGCGCCTGTAGAAAATCAATATCATCCTGGCTCCCATGGAATCGTTAAATCGCGGGCTCATCCGGCTTCTTCTTGTACGCTGTGTCTTTACCATCGGCCCTTTCAGTAATTGCCACAGTCACCGGTGGCTAATTGCCCCTGGAATTGGGGAGGGTAGATGGGTGGATGGACGGACGGATGGGGTTCCTATTCTGCAAAGGGCATTGGTTGCTTTGGGATGACGACTGGTGTTAGCATTGACGGATATTGTTGGTCTTGAGTTCGTTAAGTGCTTGTTTTTGTGGCTTCATGTGGACTGTTCTTTTTGTCTGGATGTTTGTCTGAGTGCCTCTGTGTTTGTTTGCTTAACGATGTGCCTGGATTTCTGTATGTTGATGTGCATTTGCGATTCAGTATAGTTGTCTTTATCTGCCTGACCGTGTGCCTGGCTTTCTTTCTGTTTGTGTATGTGTATGTAGTTGTTTTTCTGAGTGCGTGTCTGTTTGTCTAAGTGGCATGCTGTGTTTCCTGTCTGTCTGCAGGCGGTCCAGGATAAAGGAGGGATGGTGATAAAGCTTCAAGATGAAAAAATGTAATTTTTTTAAAATGACTGCAAACGAAGAGTTTGCTAACGAAGATATTGCAAATGAAGAAATTACAAATGAAGATATTGCAAATGAAGAAATTGTAAGTGAAGAAATTGTAAGTGAAGATATTGTAAGTGAAGATATTGTAAATGAAGATATTGCAAATGAAGATATTGCAAATGAAGAAATTGTAAATGAAGATAGGCCTACTACAAAAGAAAATATTTTAAATAAAGATACTGCAAATGAGAAGATAAAGAACAAAAATATCTCAAACCCAGAGATTTTTAATTTAACAATTTTTAATGAAAAAAAATGTAAATAAAGATATCGCAAATGAAGAAATAATTATAAATCGAAAGCTTGATCGTAATATAGTTTGGCATTCCGGGAGATACGGAACCACTTACTCCTGTTCTGTCTTTTGTTCTTTGTCTTCTAGGAATGGGTAACCGTCTTCCTGGTGGTGGTGACGGTAGTGGTGGTGACGGTGGTGGGACTGGCGGTGGGGGGCTGAGACGACCTTCCGACGTCCGTGACTTCTTCCGCCGTCGCAAAAGATCCACTCCTCCCTCCCACCACCTTCACGACCCTTCCCATCAGCCTCTTCCATCTTCCTCTTCCTCGTCCGCCTACAACTACAACCGCGACAAGATCAACTCGTGCCCTGACCTCGTGCGACCGGAGACGCGACCCCTCAACCGGTCGAAGGTCGAGGGAAACGAGGAAGAGGAGGAGCGAGCGATCGGTCTCAAGATCTACAGGTCCTACAGCGACATTCCCGACTCGAAGATGTCCAGCTGCTCGGAGATCCCGGCCATCGAGGTCCGCGTCTACCGACGAAGCACCGAGGGTCTGGCCAGCGCCGCCGGGAAGGCCGTGTCCCTCCCGCGAGGGATGGAACGCAGCCTGGGGGCGACGTCCGTCATGTCCTATGGGTCGGACTTTCGCCCATCACCGAGGGACTGCACGTCGGCCATCGAGACGAGGTCGTCGAGGAGAGGGTCGTCCAGGTGCAGCATGGCTAGCATCGGATACAGAGGTGGGTGGCACCGCAGGATGAGCTACCAAGACAGGACGACCCTCCACTAATAATGACGAGTCCCACGACAGGATGAGTCCCCCCATGCAGGTTCCTCGATCCAGGACTGTCTGATCTGGTTCTAGGGTTTCCTCCCTAGCTGCCTTTCTGGCTCCTTTTGCATCCGTGTCTGGAACTGCCTTTCTTGCGACCCTTCTGACTGCATACCTATATAGCTTTCTGACTTACTGAATCCTGATTGACTTCTGACTGCTCTCTTGGCTGCATTCTTATCTATCTTACTGACTTACTGACTACCTCTTTAACTTACTCTCTACTAGCTGTCTTCCTATCTGCTATCTTGGCTTCTTCGCTGCCACCTTCCTGCTTGCCTGTTTTCCCCCTTAATATCCTCGCTTTCTGGTTCTCACTGCCTTACAAACTGCCTCTTCCTGGGTGCCTTCCAGTCATTGTTAAACTTGTGTCAGGTGAGGTTAGGTTATCTGAAATTGCAATGTGTTTCTCCATTCAACCGAAACGTGACGTTGAGTCGCCCCTGAAACACCCATCGTTGTTCAGAAGCTGAAATGGAACAATGCATCAACCATTGCCCTGTTTGGGGTTGAACTGGGTGACGATGATGGTGTGATAGGTGCCTTTACGATGTACCACTCATCAGTCTAAACAACTTCTAATCGAATATTTCAGATAGACTGGAGAGATTTAAACCCCTCCAAAACCTCCTGCCTTGACAGACAGACAGGCAGACAGGCAGACAGACAGGCAGACAGACAGACAGACAGAGAGGAGGGGTTGCCTGATGAAGTTTGCAAAGACGTGACACGGATGATGAGCAGCATCTATTGAATTACAGTTGACAATATTGATCACCTGGTTCTCATTATTCGAATATTGATCAGCGTATGCATGCACATATTATGTCTATATCTAGCTGTCTGTCTGTCTGTCAGTCTAGTCTGTCTGTCCGTCAGTCTAGTCTGTCTGTCTGTCTGTCTGTCAGTCTAGCCTGTCTGTCTGTCCGTCAGTCTAGTCTGTCTGTCAGTCTAGTCTGTCTGTCTGTCCGTCAGTCTAGTCTGTCTGTCTGTCCGTCAGTCTAGCCTGTCTGTCTGTCTGTCAGTCTAGTCTGTCTGACTGTCTGTCTATCCATCTGTCTGTGATCTGTCTGTCTGCCTCCATCCATTCATCTATCTATCCATCCTTCTATGCACACGTCTCTCTAACAAAGTATCCACGTATCGACGTACCCATACTGACGTAGAGAGCGCCTCTGAGTAGATACCTTGAAGGGGCGCTATATAAATCTTCAATTACTTTACATTACACTATATTACACAATCACTTATGTAGCGCCTGAGTTTATCTCTCAGACGTTCTGTATCTGTTGTCAGTGTCGCCCGAGGAGTTTCCAGACACGGCGACGGTAAAGCGGAAGTTGAAGGACTTCGAGGCGAACTTCGTCTCTGGCCTGGTCGATGCTTTCCAGTGCCTGCCACCTCTCAACCAGCTGGCCGCCATCTCGATCGCCACTCGACCGGATCGCGTCAACCAGACCGTGTCCCTGCTGCAGTACATCGAGTCCGACTCCATTCCGGCGGATCTCCAGACCGTCACGGACGCCGCCGGGCAGAACCGGGAGTACGTCCTGACGATCTCTGATCGAAGCTTCGAGCTGATTCGGAGGATCAAGGTGGAACGACTGTCGGAGCAGAGACTCAGCGCCGCCTTGGAGATTCTCCGCGAGCTGGCCAGGGACGCGGCTCAGGACCTCGGCAGGATCTTCGAGTACCAGCTGGCACTGATCATGGAGCCGGTGGCGATGAGGCTGCTGGCGAGGCACGCCGTCGATTGCATAGTGCACGTTCTCAAGAGGCGGAGTCGAATTCTGGACCGCAACACCGTCGTCCAGGGCGTCCTTAGGGGCCGGCCGAGGGTCCCCGAGAACCTTCCGCGGTTCATCTCGATCATCGTCGGTTCGAAGGAGCTCAAGTGGAACATCTACGAGGTCTTCAAGCGCCCCGCTCTGCGGAAGGAGCTGTTCGCGCTGAACGGAAGCGGTCCAGGGTCCCTGCGCGTTCCGGAAGAGCTGGACCTGTTCGGAGGTCGACTGCCGTGGAAGTTCTACACGTCGCCTCAATGCGAGCCGATGACGTACGGGTACAGAGGTCAGCTGATCGAGTGGGACTACGTCAACTGCCACTTCCGGTTGAACTCAGAAGAGGAGACGGCGATGGCGGAGGAGGTTTCGTGGAGGTACGACGACTTCCACCGCCTGTACAGTCCCTACCAGCGCCTCATCGGACACGACGCCATGGAGTCCTTCTTCAAGGCTCGGGTGATGTCCTCAGCTGAACCGTCGAGCTCCTCCTCGAGCCTCGCCGACTTCGTTCGGCAGACGAGGAGTGGATCGTACGTGCGGGATGAGATCCATCTCGTCTTCCGACCGCTTGGACCCGTCAGCAGCGGCTGGAACCTCAGACAACTAGGTCTGGACGAGGCTCGCGTCCGAACGACCGACCCGACACAGGAAAGGACTTCTCTGAAGGACACGGCCATCGAGGTCACACGTCGGTGCGACGAGCTGCGGTGCAGGCTAGAAGAAATGGAGTCTCTTGCCACGAGTCCGACGTCCCCCGAGCTGGATCGGTCCTTTCGAGACGACCGGAGGTCACCGAACCAGACCCACGACAACAACATCTCCAGGAGAGGGGAGGAACACTGCTTCGTCAAGGACGGAGGTCATAATTCCGCCTTCAGTGTGGTCGAGCGAAACAACGAAACGGTCACGGATGTCTGACCTCCGTTCCACCAACCGACGAAGGTTTCCGCAGACAACTAGACAGCTCCAAGACTCTGAAGGTCATGGCGTAGCGAAATGGGGAAACTGGGGGATAAGTGGGACACGATGGCTGATTGGTTTGAGCACACGCATTGTATTGTGTAGACGGTAGAGTACAGGTTCGATCCACCTCTTCCTCCTGAGATGGTTACTGTGTAACAGTGTAAGGACCTTGAGCAAGTCCTTAATACTTGCAATTGCTCAGCACCATCGATTGATGCTTGGTCATTAGATAGTGGCGCTTAATAAATGCAAGAATATAATAGTACCTTAGAATACCTTTCCTGGGTGAGATGTGTTGTGGGAAACGGTCCTTCACTCAGAGTTCCTCAGCGCCATCGAGTGATGCATGGTTATAGAAGAAGCACAGTCCCTTAAGCTAGCCCTGAGGCAGCCATGGGTATGAAGCGTTAGCCACTTCATTTTCTCAGTCTCGACATATGAGGCCAGTCCTCTCCCTCACCGTCTCATCTTCCCACCGATAGTGTACGGTCAGTGTACTCATTACAGCTGAGTCGGCTAGGAGGCGCACGCTGAGCAGATATTATAACTCGTATCAAATTTCTGCCCTAGCGGGGATTTGAACCTCTGATATCTCGATTGACAGTCTAGCACGCTAATCTCTACACTACGGAGAAATAATAGACGATAAGCAACTAAGAAATCCACAGTAAACAGAATTGGTGCTGCTGCTGCTCATAGTTAGTAGAACTTAGTATCAATAGACTGCAATTATACTAGAGTTGTTTACAAAGTGAATTAGAATTGCAGTAACGTTGTTTACTTTCAAGAAATTAGAAACACAGTGTGGTCAGTTTAGTATTGCAATCGATGAGCGTTCTATAGTCACTTTCTCTGAGCATTCTCCTGCTTATCAGCTTACTTACTATTGTTTTCCCCCAAAAGGCAGCTTTCTTGCCAGCAGGTTGCGTGGTTTCAATGCCACGCGAACTATTTCTTGACCCAATGATCTGACCTAATTGTTCTCATTATGTCGTAAATTCTTCTGTACAGTTGATTACTTAATTAAGTAGTTTTTCATTCTTAAGTATGTTAGAGAGTTGTATGATTTTCTGGGCCTCTGGCAAGCAGGAAAGACGCTCTTGTATATTTATAGCAGTTAAAAACCGAGTGAATTCCAGAAAGTTCTACTGCTGAGCAATGAAAGCCTGCGATGCAAGACAACTGTTTCTAAAAATTTATAATTTTCTTTCATCAAGTTATTGTGGTCGTTATTTTGGATTATTATTATGATTATTACTGTTATGATTATTTTACAAACTAAACTTATAGACTACTGTTGGGGTGCCAAAAGGACAAAAGCTATAGGTTCATCATCATCGTCATCGTCGTCGTCGTCGTCGTCGTCGTCGTCGTCGTCGTCATCATCATCATCATCATCATCATCATCATCATCATCATCATCATCATCATCATCATCATCATCATCATCATCATCATCATCATCATACCTGTATAATTATATTTAATCGCTTTTGCACAAGATCTTTCCAATTGCTGAAACAGTGTGTTCACAACTTTTGGAGAGAGAAGAAGAGGTTAATAGTATCGAACGCATTGAATCAGAAAATTGTTGTAAAATTGGAACAATAATTATAGACTCTTAGAAGCTTCCTTTGAGCTAAGTGCTGTTTTATATAGCTCAAAGTTATTGTTGTGTTCTGGTAAAACTTGGCGATGATAGAGGAAGGAATATTGCAGAAGTACAGTTGTTTCAGATTTGTCTGTTTTCTCTATGAAATTGCTGAACTATAATTATAGGCTACTTAAGAATATTTTAATTATTGCAACATTTAGGCTTGTATTGTTATTTAATCTTCTTGTCAATTATTGATTGTTATCAGATGAGGTTATTTTGTGCTTTTCCATTCCTTGTGCGAGGGCTTTTGGTATCTGAATAAATTTCACACGATGTTCAAACTCAAAATATTGTTCCATCTTCTTAGCATATAAATCACAAGGGTTTCCTTTTCGGTACATGATGTATCATTGCGATACGTCATTTTGCATTATGTGACGTCACGTATAATTGCGATACGTCATTTTATATTACGTGACGTCACGTATCATTGCGATACGTCATTTTACATTTATATGTGTGAATATTTTAATTCAAAGTTTAGCAGATATACAGCGCTACAGATATAGATAGCCTATATAGCGCTAGTTTATCTGTGTTGGTCTGTGTGTATGTTTGTGTGTGTAACTTTCTGTTTGTCTGCGTGTGTCTGCTTATCTGTGTGTGTGTCTGTAATCTAAGAGTTAGTGTGTCTATCTGTGTGTCTGTCTGTCTGTCTGTGTGTCTGTTTGATTGTCTGTCTGTTGAACCTACAGACCTTTAGAGAAGATGGTCTGGCATTGAAATCGTCTCAACCTCTGCAGTTTATATTTTGTCCACCGCTGTTTAAAAAAAACAAGATTTTTTGCAAGTTTTTGGCGTTGAGAAAATATTCTGGCATTTACAGTAACTTACCGCCTCTGATTTTCTTCAAAAAACGTCGAATTTCTTTTTCAATCTGTCTGCTGGAGACGCCTTTTGGAAGCAGATTCCCCTCGGAAGTAATCTCCCTGATTTCCAGATTACACAGACGCATTCGGAGGTCGATGGAACGGTGCATCTCGTCTCATAAATAGATGTTTATAAGGTTGTTTTCGACAGCAGCCGGCGGCAAGAACGCTTTTATCATGTCATGTTGCGATTGGACCCCGTTTCCCCTACGTAATATATTTTTCGGCAATGCCTTCGGTAATATATTTCCGGCGCAATAACGGGCACAATATTTACAGCTGAACGCTTCTGACTGCCTGCTTGTCTGCCTGCCTGCCTGTCTGTCTGTCAGCCTGTCTGTGTGTGTGTGTGTGTCCGTGTGTGTCTGTCTGTGTGTTTGTGTGTCTGTCTGTCTTTCTGTCTGTCTGTCTGTCTGTCAGCCTGTCTGTTTGTCTGTCCGTCTGTCTGTCTTCCTGCCTGCCTCTGTCTGTCTGTATGTTTGTCTGTCAAATAAAGTATATCGGCCGACGTGTTGTGCAACCGGAGTAATAATCATATTTTCCTAGTCCTCTGATGTTGTCGTCTTCGATTTGTGGAGAAATTTGTCTCCCATCCTATCCTTCCAGGTTCGCTACCATTACGCAACTCCACGGCTGACGTCGGCAAAGATGAAAGCAACCACGTTCAAGTATTTTGCCGAGGAAGACTGATTGGATAGCACTCCTAATGAGCGTTTAAGAATATCTTGCGGCTATCAGGGCCGTTGGCTTCGATCTGACATGCGGAGATTGGACCTTAGATTATCGACTTATTAATATTCCAAAGGTTTAACGACGTTTTATGGCTTCTATGGCCGTGGACGTCTTAAAAACAGTTATTGTATATCAGTTCGATTTTTTTATTTTTTGGTTGGCATGCAAAATGTACAAGAGATTCATAATCCAGTTATTCCAATTTTAAAAGAGCTTTGGTGGCAAATTTACAATTTTTTTACAATACAGCTAATTATGATATGAGAGTTTTATTCTACCTTTGAATTTGCAACAGGAAAGCCGGTGTCACGAAATAGAGTATCCCCCATTATAATTATATCCCCTTAGCGAAATGAGGTATCCGGCCGGATGAATCTGAACGTGAGGGACTATCCCCTCTCGTGCAAAAGTATCCCCCATGAGTCGTACGAAATCATCCCCCATTCAAAAAGTATCCCCCTGCAACTTAATTACAAATTGTGCTATCTAAGTCAATTTAGAACCATAGTTGGTAAAAACGGTTAAAACTGAAAAAACGAAAAACCTCGTCTTTTCAAAAACAACAAATAAAAAACGGGAAAACGGGACAAAAGAAACAAGAAAATAATTCGCTTTGTTACATCTTGTAGGCCTACTGCAAACAATATAATTTTAATCAGCAAACAACCCAACTAAGTAATATTAATGTTTGTTTGTTCAGATTTGTGCATGTATGTTTTGTTTCTGCCTTCGGGCGTAATAAAGTACTGATTAATCTAAAACAATTATTTTATATCTATATGTTTTGTTTAATAAGAAATAGAGAAATTAAAAATATTGAAATCTTTTCTAATTTAAATTGTGAACATAAGTCCACATAGGCTAAGTCCATGCTGACTAGCCTAAACAGACATAAGTAAAACTAAAATTTGTGAGTATGGAGTGTAGACTAGCATACTTTATTGAAACTTGTACATGTACTTAAATTTTTTATTTCTATTAAAACTTGATTATGGAGTAAATATCAGTCAGTTTATCAGTCAGTCGGAGATTACTGTATAGAAAGACAACATTTCCTATATTTGGATAACTTAGAAATTCAAATAACTTTTATAAATTTTATTTCTGGTACTGTGCTATTTATTTAATAAATGATGACATTAAATAGTCACGTAATTACCTGAATCCTCGAAAGTACGGAGACAACGTAGGTCTAAGGGGTTCAGTCAAAATGCAATTAAGACACAGTGTCGTGAAAAGATCAGATGGTCTGGAAAAGGAAATGATGTTAGCATATGGAGAGGGAAGGAGAAAACAAGGACGACCAAGGAAAAAGTGGATGGACGAGATACATGAAACAACTGGAATGAATTTGGCAGAACTGAGAGATGCGACGGCGGACAGAAGGAAATGGAGAGGCTTGATCATGAAGGTCGCTAAAGTTCCAAGAACTGACAGCACAAGGTGACAAGGTGTCGTGAAAAGGGACTAAGGTGCTAATTAGGTTACTTGGTAGCTCGAGCTTGATATCGGTCGTTTCGTATCTATCGTCATTGAAGCCATTTGAGGCAACAAGCCAACTTCCAGGGTGTTTGCGTTCTGTTTGTTTGCTCTTGTAATCTCACGCTAATTAAGCGGTGCCTCAAAGTTAGTCCATTCGCACAATTGGTTGCGTGAAGTTCTTGATGAGATGGAAGTGTCTTAAAGGAGAAAGACAAATATAGGCAGTCACAAACGACAGTGTACTGATAGGGAACTAAGGTGCTATAATTAGGACTTGATAGCTCGCACCTGATATCGGTTGTTTCGTATCTAGCAAAGCCATTGAAGCCATTATACGTATAGTGAGAGTCACTGAGTGAAAAGATATAATAATTTATATGCAAAAGGGAAATAAGCTGAATTGAACAACTTTTTGCACAAACGTACAGTCAAAGCATATAACATTAAGAATTAATTTTAAAAGCATGGTTAACTAATGAAATGTGGTATGCAATGCTTGTCAGTTCTGTAATCAATACGTCAAAAATTATTCGCCCTCATAGAGCCGTTAAGCAGTTGAACTGAATTTATGATATGAAAGAGCGCATTCGCTTTAGTGGAAAAGTGGTTCAAAGTGAACATTTAAAAAATGGACTTTTGAAATAGAGGGCTCACTTAGAGTCACTTGCTTCAAATATTTCTGGCTTTGGATTTTGATTAAAATATATATTCATAAATTAAACGCATTAAAAATACCTTATACCTGTGCAATTTCATCCCCGGGGGATGATTTCACACGATGGGAGATAGAAATGGTTTATCCCCCCGGATACTCTATACCGGTATAGTCCATCCGGGGGGATAAATTCATACATCCCCCGGATAGTCTTAGGACGGATACTCTATTTCGTGATACCGGACCTACATGACATTGCCGCGCTTCTGCTGTCTCTTATATGGCCGACATGAGACTTAAAAGAGGTGTGTAATTTAGTACTAGAGACAAGATCGGTTGAAGGAAATTCTATACTCCGGGCAGGTAGCTACGGCATCGACATATATTTGATCTTTTTAATTTCAATTCAGTTTCTTCCTATTAAAAAGTGAAGTAGCGCTATATTATTATTATTATTATTATTATTTTTTTTTTTTACCCGAGGTATCAATGATCCCTCAGGATTTGGAAAAAATTAATTCAGGAGCAGGGGACAGTGTCTGGATTATTATTATGTTATTATTATTATTATTATTATTATTATTATTATTATTATTATTATTATTATTATTATTATTATTATTATTATTATTATTATTATTAAACATGGATGGATGGATCGAGAGATTAATGACATCCTATTGTATTGTATTGTATCTTGGCATATATATGGCAACAAAGGCCGTTGACGTCGGCAGAAATTATTCTGGACAGCTCTCACAGTTTCTTTTGTACAGTTTTCACGGCTCCTATGGCATTCGACAGGACTTTTTAAATTTTTTTTATTCCAAAGTTTAACGTCGTAATATGACATCAAAGGCCGTTGATGAAAAATCGAAAGTAGGCCTATATACAGTACAGTAACCGCAAGCGGCGCCAGGATTTCAGGTTTGGCGGGCTAAAACCCAAATTCCTTCCCTTTCTCCCCTCCTCTCTGGCATTGGCATTGATTTCCCACTTTTGTTTGGGGGCTGAGCCGCCGATTGGGGGGCTTCAGCCCACCCTAGCCCCATGCTGGCGCCGCCACTGACAGTAACAGCAAAAAATCGACAGCTTCCCAAAGACACCATGTGTCAAAAGAGTTCTCTACTGTGTCTCAATATTCATTGTTTAACGGCATAAAATTATATATCTAATAAAGTCCATGATACTCATTGTTTAAAAAAGGAAATAGCCAATTAGCCATTGTTTAAAAAAGGAAATAGAAGTGAACCATGTAACTACAGACCAGTCAGTTTAACCAGTGTTGTGTGTAAGGTCATGAAGAGAATTGTTAAGGATAATATAGTGGAACACTTGAATGAGCATAATATTATTAAGGGCAGTCAACACGGATTTACTAGAGGTCGCTCGTGTTTGACAAATCTTTTGGAGTTCTTTGAGGAAGTCTATGAGAGGATAGATGAGGGAAAGCCTGTAGATGTAATTTACTTAGATTTTGCCAAGGCATTTGACAAAGTACCTCATAAAAGACTGGCCAAGAAGTTGCAAGCATGCGGGATTAGAGGGCAGGTACTAGCATGGATTCAAAGCTGGCTATCAGGAAGAAGACAAAAGGTGGGCATAGGTGACAAACATTCTAGCTGGAAGTGGAGTGCCACAAACATTCTAGTGCTAAGTGGAGTGCCACAAGGATCAGTGCTTGGGCCATTGCTGTTCGTACTTTTTATTAATGACATAGATGATGGGATTTTATCTAAAATTTCTAAATTTGCAGATGATACCAAACTATGTAGAGCAGTGGGAAATGAAAAAGAAGCGGAGATACTACGGGAAGATCTAAGAAGAATGTTCAGATGGTCACAGGACTGGCAAATGCTCTTTAATGTGGAAAAGTGCTCAGTGATGCATATGGGGAAGAGAAATAGCGAGTTTTCATATGAAATGGGGGTATGGTGTTGAAAGTGAGTGAGGAAGAAAGGGACTTGGCAGTGATTATGCACAAGAGCGCAAAACCCTCAAGGCAATGTGCTGAAGCATCAAAAAAGGCTAACTCGACTTTAGGCATGATAAGAAGGACAATAGTCACCCGAGACAAGGATACAATATTGAGGTTGTACAAATCACTGGTTAGGCCTCAGTTGGAATACTGCATCCAGGTATGGAGTCCCTACCTGAAACAGGACATGGAAAAGCTGGAGAAGGTGCAGAGAAGAGCTACAAAAATGATTTGGGGCTACAAGGATTTGGGATATGAAGAAAGGTTGAAGAGGTGTGGACTAACAACATTGGAGAGAAGGAGGAGCAGAGGAGACCTAATTGAAGCCTACAAGATTATTACTGGAAAGGAGGCAGTGCAGAAGGAGAAGTTTTTGAATTAGCACCAAACAAGGCAACTCGGGGACATAGGTATAAATTATTTAAGAAACCAACAGGGACATTAGGGCAGAAATTCTTCAGTGCAAGAGTTGTAGATTTGTGGAATAGTTTGGACGATAGTACCGTCTCAGTGGACACTATCACAGCTTTTAAGAAGAAGCTAGGAAAATTGGGCTATTAATCATGTTTCAGGTAATTGCAGTGGTTCTAACACAAACTAAACGTCTTCTGAACCACTTAAAACCCTTGTTATGTTATGTTATGTTATGTTATGTTATACTCGTATTGCGACAAAGTGATCGTTGACACAAACGGAACAATATTCCGCAGCAATTGTCATACACATGAAAAAGTAAGTAAGTTAGTAAGTATATGTAGATATAGAAAAGATTCTTGATGAACTTTCGAAATGTATTTGAGATTCTTAATCTAGTTATTCAAATTATAAACGATCTTTGGTTGCAAGTTTACAATACATCTCATTTTATTACATGAAATTTTTATTCTACTTTTGAATTTTAAACAATTCAATGATACCGAAATTACCAATATTACGGTGGCGCTCTTCTGCTTCTCTTAAATGGCCGATATGAGACTTAAAAGAGGTATGTACTTGGTTTGATCGCTTCTCACCGTTTGTATGGCAAATTGCACATTATTCTGCTAGTATAAGTTAATGATTTATTTATTTATTTAATCCAATATTTAACGACATCCTATAGCTACAAAGGCTGTTGAGTGTTAGTAATAATAATAATAATTCTTCCTTTATTGAAACAATCCGGTTGACACATCGCAACCGGTACAGTTTACAGTTATGCAATTGAAACAATTCACAAGAACACAAATGATAGAAGACATAAATCTTAACTACTAACAGAACAGACAGCCTGCAATACACGGCGCTAATAGCAGCCTACAAAGCACGTCCACCCTACGGGACTCGAACGTGGTACCTCTTGCTCTCTACGCCAAATGTTATCCAATACGCTATCGGGTGTCTTTAAAGTTTTTGATGTATTTCAGTTCATTTTCTTGTTATGTTCTCATAAGTTTTCTTTTTCTTTCCTCGTTTGGATGGATCCACAGTTAAACGGCAGCTTATGGGGGCCCGATAGCGCATTGGATAACACGCTGGCGTGGAGAACGAGAGGTGCCGAGTTCGAGCCCCGTTGGGCGGATATGCTTTGTAGGCTGCTATTAGCGCCGTGTGTTGCAGGCTGTCTGTTCTGTTAGTAGTTAAGATTTAAATTGCATAACATGTAAATGTACAGCGCAGTGCGTTTGTCAGGCGCATCAATAAAGAAAAGATTATTATTATGACAACATAGGCCGTTGCCGGCGACAAAGATTATTTTTTTGGCATATTATTACATATCATTTAAACGAATCTGGCGGTTATATAGCGTCGGACAGAAATGATTTGATTTAAAGGTGTTGAGCGAACCTTTAATATTAATAGTAGCCAGTGTTTTTCAAGCGCTTAGCATTTGTCGGAGAGTGACCATGGGAACAGGCGCAGCTAAAGTGGGAGGCCATTCCATACCGCCGGGCCTACCACAGAAAAAGCGCGGCTTTGCATGATAGAGGCACGGGCAATCGGACT